>CABFVZ010004308.1:35350-51895 GCA_902151445.1 Timema monikensis
TATATATATATATATATATATATATAAAAACACAACTCTATATACTCGACGTCAGTTTGTCTGTCTTGTGACGCTCGTTATTGGGCGTCGGTCGTCGGTAGGTGTAGGGAGTTGTTGAGGGGAGAAGGGAGGGAACGAAGAAGAGAAGGGTGAGGCCCCAGTTTTTTGGAGAAGGGGGTTGTTGGCGGTGGTAGATAGGGGCGCAGGGGTTAGAATGCAAGAAGACGTGTTTTTGCTTTGATTGAAGCAATTAAATAGAGCGAAAGAACTCCCGCCACAGTCGCTGTGTTTTTGGGACACAAACTGAAAATGTTGTCCCCCTCGCTGCTGTACACTTGGGGCGTATGCCCAGGTACCGCACAACTTGGGGACAAGGCCCCGTGTATTCACTCCGGGGGTCGAACGGTCTAAGGCAACTGCAGATGACGTGAAGATCAGGTTTCGGATATACTTAGGGTGTTCCCCACAAAATGGTTTTCCACCCACCCTCCACGCAAATGCACTTGTGTACTTCCTCTAAATTCAACATTTTTTCATAAACCACTTTGGTGGCTGCATGGTCTAAGGTGCTACTTTAGAGGTAGAGTAGACTGCCGATGACATGGAGATCAAAGTTCGAATCTCAGCCGCGTGTTTTGAGGTTTTTTACCCAAAATGGTCTTCTATAATTTCTCTCTCTATGCGAATGCGGGTACGCTTTCTCTAAATATAGCCTTCTTAATCCCAAAAATCATTAGCGTAATTAGCATAAGCATATAACCTAAGCGGGTAGTAAGACATGTCACTAAAAAACTTATCCCACACGTGTTACAGGCCTATAAACTTTGTAACGACCAGGTCTATCCACTGTAAAACTTATCACACACGTGTTACAGGCCTATAAACTTTTTAACGACCAGGTCTATCTACAGTAAAACTTATCCCACACATTTTACAGGCCTATAAACTTTGTAACGACCAGGTCTATCCACTGTAAAACTTATCACACACGTGTTACAGGCCTATAAACTATGTAACGACGAGGTCTCTCCACAATAAAAACTTATCACACACGTGTTACAGGTCTATAAACTATGTAACGACCAGGTCTCTCCACAATAAAACTTATCACACACGTGTTACAGGTCTATAAACTATGTAACGACGAGGTCTCTCCACAATAAAACTTATCACACACGTGTTACAGGTCTATAAACTATGTAACGACCAGGTCTCTCCACAATAAAACTTATCACACACGTGTTACAGGTCTATAAACTATGTAACGACCAGGTCTCTCCACAATAAAACTTATCACACACGTGTTACAGGTCTATAAACTATGTAACGACCAGGTCTCTCCACAATAAAACTTATCACACACGTGTTACAGGTCTATAAACTATGTAACGACCAGGTCTCTCCACAATAAAACTTATCACACACGTGTTACAGGTCTATAAACTATGTAACGACCAGGTCTCTCCACAATAAAACTTATCACACACGTGTTACAGGTCTATAAACTATGTAACGACCAGGTCTATCCACAATAAAACTTATCACACACGTGTTACAGGTCTATAAACTATGTAACGACCAGGTCTATCCACTGTAAAACTTATCACACACGTGTTACAGGCCTATAAACTATGTAACGACGAGGTCTCTCCACAATAAAACTTATCACACACGTGTTACAGGTCTATAAACTATGTAACGACCAGGTCTATCCACTGTAAAACTTATCACACACGTGTTACAGGCCTATAAACTTTGTAACGACCAGGTCTATCCTCAGAAGACTTTATCAAAATCCGTAAATACCGTTTACAAGCTAACACATATTTGTTTAGTTATTGTTTTTATTACGGAGAGATAATATAAGGGATACGTTGGTTAGGACATGTCCCCCAAAAGGTGTGTGTGATTGGAGAGAGTTTGAGAAACACTGCGTTACAGTAATCTAGTAGCTGTTTAACAACGAGGTGACCCAATGGCTGAATAATTTTATAATAATGGAAATTAATAACAATAATTAAAAAAGGAAAAATAAACTAATTTGTGTAAATTTAATTAATAAGGCCCACCTAGGGAAAGAAGAATAGTTCAATGTGGTGACATTTTCTTTTCTTGTGTCATTTTTAGTAGAGATAGTCATACACACATGTCATGTCATACACACATGTCATGTCATACACACATGTCATGTCATACACACATGTCATGTCATACACACATGTCATGTCATGTGTTAAAATGTGTGTATGATTATTTCTACTATAGAAGACACAAGAAAAGATGTCACCTTTGTGCATTGGATTCTTCCCACATAGATGGGCTCTCTTCATTAAATTTACACAAATTAGTTTATTTTTCCTTTTTACCTAATTTTATCAGTAATCTAATAACTGTAATAGGCAACATACACGTCTCTTACTTTTGGACAGTCCTGTTTTTTTAAACACCGCATCTTACTACCCGTTCGGGTTATACGCCTAAGTACTAATTACACTAATGTGTTTGGGAGGGATTAGGAAGGTTTTTATTTAGAGGAAGTGGACACACATTTGCGTGGACGAGGAGTGGAAAACCATTTAGGAAAAAAAAACTCATTGCACCCGACCGGAATCGAATCCTAATTTCCCCCGTTTTCTACAATCTAGTATAACATGAGAGTGACGCCTCAGCCCATGCGGCCACCGGAGCAGTTGTTGAATCGCTCAAAGACTGATCGGTTTTTATGTTGACTATATGTTGACTCGCACCGGACTATACGACGTATTTCCGAACACGATTCTGTAACATTGGTGACCCTTAGGTATGTTTCTCTAGCTGTCTCTCTTGTCGGTATTTTAACCCCCTCTCCCCCCCCCTATTTTCCAGGGGCGCAAAAATGTTTCCCTCGTCGCTGAGTTTCTCTATATATTCAAGTACAGCTCCGGAGTTGTTGAGAAATGCCACAAAATTACGTCGTGCCTTTTCGAGAGAGGAAAAAAAACAAAACAAACACAACAAAACCAAACCATAGCGCCCGTTGTTTGCTTTTCCTTCCAGTTTTCAAAGTGTATCATCCCCCCCCTACCCCCTCCCCTCCTCAATCCCTACATCTGTTGTTTCAACTCTTCAAGACTGCCAACTTTGCTGTTCTGGAAGGAACAAAACTTCTCTCTCCAGCTGTTATGTAGGTCGATGTTCTTTTGTCTGCAAACTTAAACCCCCTTTTTAAAAAAATAGTAATAATTCTTAAAGCCCTTTTTTACTTTCTCTTGGTAGCTCTTTAGGGTTATCTCGAGTATGACTGCTTTGTTTCTCTAGAGGCTCACGGTCCTTCTTGTGGTACATTTGACTTTGTTCCCATTTCCATCCTCTGTAAGAGATCTTGGACAATAAGTGCTAGCTTGCTCTATGGCATTAGGAACTCGAGACTTCATTGCCTCACAATAGTACACCACCTATCCCTATCCAGAGCTAGTTCTATCCAGTCCACCTCATTACACCCTCTCCCTATCTTGAGCTGTTATTTGTATGTTATGTTGAGAGATATAGCTATTATAATATATAGTATGGCTGGTAGTTTCTGTACAATACATAGTTGCTACAACTAAAACATTTCAAAATGCTCTACATAATATTTCCTATTTCCAAGATACAGAAAGCTGATATTGTTGATTACAATATTATTTTGCACATTAGGTCGTACCTTGTGTTTTTAAAATGGTACTCAGATCCTGCAGTTCATCAGTTACACTGTATACATTTACTGGGTGAAAAGGGTGGGGGACAATGCTATAAGTACTATATTGGTACGTGGAACCCATGACAGGCCATGTCCCCCGTAAGATGCAACGGAACTGTTGCCTGAAGTCTAGGCAACTTTACTGGCATGTCAGTGGCCCGTTCTCACATGTGCTATAAAGATCCCAGTGTGGGCCTGTATAAATTGTGGAAAATGAGGGGAAAAAACTCAATTGTTTTTATACCAAAGCTAAGACAATTTGAATGAAGACATGGCTTTTAAATTACGCGCTGACTGCTAGTTGGCGCGTTCGCCAGACGAAGCGTTACAACGAAACTTTATCGCGCGCCAAACTTATAGTGATTGAGCATGCGCTAAGCAGTTGGTTTCATACCTCTGTGAGTGCGGTACCATTTCACTAGGTGTGATCGTGTGTTGGTTAACTTGGTTTTTAACATGAAGAGAACGGAAAACTACCAAGTACATGCTTGAGGTGAGTATTATAACTATTACCATACGAATATAATATAATGCTTGATTGAATTTACATTGACGTGTATGTTTGATCGTGTATGTCCACCTATCCTATTCTGTCGCTTGTTAGATGGGACACTTTACCTGATGTTTGTTAGACACAGACCAACACAAATATTTAACAGCCACAGTGGCTTGGTCGATCGCTTCTAATAATGTGTCGTATATTCAACTGGAGAACTTTCTGTGATGCCGTGTTATTTTTTATTAATTGTTATTTTTATTAGCACAATATGGGTTATTAGCGTCTTAAATCTAATCGGGTGGGGATGAGGAAAACAGTTAGAAGGAAGTGAACCCGCATTTGCGTGGAGGTGGTGCCAGTGAGTATGTAAAAATCTTGGTGATAAAAAAAATGGTGGGAAACCACCCTCGGTTCACCCGGCCGAGATTCAAACCTCGACCTCATAGTCAACGGTTACCAAAGGATTGTGGGCCTACCCTGAGATCACCGCTGTGGGTGAGTAAATACTTAGGCCGATATTCTAGAACGGTCGATATCATACCCTAATAAAGTTAGGCGCGAGCCTCTTCCGACCAAAGGTCACGTGGCTACTCCGAGGAGAAGGCCCCATTACACAGACGACAGGTCCGTTCCATACAAGAGCAGGACAGAGAGGGAGATAGATGGATGACATGCGCCTTGTTTACGAGTGTAATGGGGCCTTCTCCGACAAGCGTCTTACTACCCGTGAGAGCTATGCGTATGGACAGTACGAGGGAAAAAGGAGGATAGTCACAATACGCACATTCTCCAGGACAAGGCCTATCTCAAACCTGACAATGTCTTAACAGATAGCAGCACTAACTAAATTTGAGGGGAAAATAGGATTATCCACTTCTTTCTTTCCATCCTGTACCCTTCATATTCCAACTAACCGCTTCGGTGGCCGCATGGTCTAAGGTACTAAACTCGCAATATACTAGACTGCTGAATATAGGAATATCGGGGTTTGATATCCGTCGGGAGCACTGAGGGTTTTCCCCTAAATGGTTTTTCACTCTTCCGCCACGTGAATGCGAGTGCACTTCATATAAATATAACCTTCCTAATCTATAAAACCATTAGCGTAATTAGTAGGTCTGCATATGCTTGTAACCCGGGTGGGTAGTAAGACGTGGTGCTAAAAATAATTATTATTTTTATAGTATATTTCAATTACACTCATTGAGCAAAATTGAGGAAGGAAGAATTGAAAGAAAATGTTCTCCAACCCCGACCTCCCCTTCGCCGACAAATCGGAGTAAAGGAGCAGCGGGGGGATCCCCTACCATCCCCCCCTTACCTTCTGTCCACAATTACCAACCAGATAGTTGTTTAGGGAAAATTAAGTGGAAAATTTACATTTCTGCAAAATTTGGGATCCGTCATCCCCTCCCCGGGGAAAAAAAACTGTACAACATATAGGGACTACCCCCCTAACTGTGATAGCTCTTGTCTGCGAGGTCATTACATTTTTGAAAATCTTAAACAAACTTTTCTCTTTCCCCGCAGGACGTGGGTTTCATAAGTGTGGGGTGAAGGGGGGGGGGTGTAAGGGTATCTCCAAACTAAAAGGAAACATCGAGAGAAAAAAAGAGCATACAAAATGTAACCAAATTTGCAACGGCTAGACGGGAACAAATTGTCAAAAAAACTGCCCCTTTGTTTAAAAGAAAATTATTCAACTTGGGGACACAGGTCGAAATTAATCAACTTTATTTCAATCACGTCACTTAAAATTTTAATAGCAGCAAAACAATTAATATGTATCATTAATCTCTAATATTATATTCAATGCTTGTGAAGTGTCAAACTATCCGTCTTCAAAGATATTCTGTAAAATAGCTGACATTTTATATTATTTGTGAGCTTTTAATTTCGCGGTCATTTGCAACACCACGCCGATAGATATCAGCACTATCACGATCGGGCTCAAATACAATATATTTTGACGTGTAAGTTTTCCATCGTTATAAAAAATAAAGTAGTCTCCCATCTTTGTTTCACCCCCAATTAAAACAATTGAAGTTTAGGGGCGGGGGTCTAATACGAACTGTCCAAGTTATTAGATGTTGGGAAGCTCACCAGGGCGTCGTGTTTTGTTTAAAAATATACACCGGTTTGTTTTGCGGGGTTTAAAATCTCGTCTCTTTGTTGAGTGGGATGGACCTGGCATTGTTGTCGCGCTGCTTGGTTGTGCGCATGCGCTCGACGTTAATTCAGCAGGTCCGCCGTCGGGAGCGTGCCGTCAATGCGGGCAAGAGTGATACGTGTTTGAATCTCGGAACAATGTTTTCTATTTTGGGTTTGACGTGCATTTACGTCACCTTTGGTCGGAATCTGTTAGGAAGAATAGTATTTGACAGTAAGGAAAGTTACTTAAGGGTGCTTAAGGGTATATTTTTAAACGCAAAAGGAATGTCACTAAAACTGTTATCAGTTAACTTAACATATACTGTTGGGTGGGTCCCTGTGAAAGAAAAAAATACTGTTTGAGAATCTCTGCATCTATCTCTGTAATACTTCAGAAATGAAGACATTTCAAGTGGGACGTTGTCGAAAACAAGCTACACAATAGGTACGTATTCTATAATCTATATAGGTGTATAATAAATAACATTTGAAATAATGTTTTAAATGAGAAATATATTATGTATATATACATATTTTAAAAATATTACGTATCCCCTAAATTGTATTTGCGTGCCTCAGACTAAATACCACTGCTGTAGTATATCTACAGTAGAGCCTCTATAATCCATATAATAATAATAATAATAATAATAATAATAACCACAGTGGTATCAAATATCAGAGACATGGCCGTCACCTTAACCCTTGTTTTGTTTTTAAACAATTCGACACTTATTTCGTTGTTAGATTTTTGTCTTATTATATTTTTTTATAATTTGTGATATTTAACGACAAAAAAAACCCCAACAACAATGCGTAAGTTCGTTGTCTAAATAAAGTGAAAATGTTTCTACCTAAACACTGAGCTTTCGTAAGCATCCCGTATACGCTTATTTTTTAAAATTTTTGGTATAGGTACTTTTATTTTCGATGGACAGGATCTGGGTCGATCCCCATTTAGTCCGAATTATCGACGCTCTAGTGTATTTCTCCACATTGACGGCGCTTAACCTGTTTATCAACTGAACACAAATCACGTTTTGTTTGCATGTAATAAAAACAAGGAACTTGAATATGAGCCCCCTACGAGTATGTGAACCCCCTCACGTGTTTATATTTTCACACAGAAGAAAAGAATACTTTTAAAAAAAAGGGGCAGTGGTGAAAATATACACAACAAATGGTGGCGTGCGCTTGGAACGTACGCGCGCGCGCGCGAGAGAGAGCGCTTTCAATACTTCATCTGTTTGATCCTTTTTAGTTCGGAATATATCCCGCAGAGTGGGCGACAGTTTCAACAGCACTGATCACGCCACGGGAGGTAAACTTTTGGGGGAAAAAATGAGAATCAATTTTTTTTTCATCTCCATCCTTTTTCTTGTTTTTTAATGTTCGCGCACTGTTTATTTGTTCCATTGATCATTATTATTTGTTCGTGATTGTAACAATGGACTGTGTTATTTTTTTATTGAGATAAAACGTGATTGTATATGGAAGCCTGTAAGAATGAGTAGTGTGTGATCTCCAAGTCCTGGAGCTACGATTGTCATTGTTGGAGGTGATTTCTGTTCTCTTTTCACCCGCATGCATTGTTGATCACAAACATTTCTAGAATGATGGTAAGTTTTTTGTTTGTATTGAAGGGGGTAGAGTAAATCTTGCAACGAGAAAATAATGAGAGCATTTATATTCAACACGTGTCGTAGGGTTGATTATCCACTCTTACACCCTGTTGACTTTCCTAGGGGTGAGCTAGACTAAGGGGTGTGTCTCAATCCAACCTCCCCCTCCCCCTTTCCTTTAACTTCTTCTCTTCACTAATCCTTGAATGTTATGATTTTCTGAAAGGGTGAAATATTGTGTGGGTTTTTTTTCTCCGCGTAGATCAGTTTCGGTGGTAATACGGTCTAAGGCGTCACTCTCGCAATAGATTGGACTACCGATGATGGGGAGATTGGGGTTCTAAGCCCGGTAGGGTGTATTGAAAGAGTTTTATTTCATAAATAGTTTTCCACTCTTCCCCCGCGTAGATGCAGATACACTTCTTCTAGATTCAACCTTTACCATAGCTAACACATTATAGAGTATATGTATACAACCCGAACGGGTAGTACGACGTGATGTTAATAAAACTACCTGTCAATCACAGTGATGCACCCGATGCTGGGATGGCGTCAATCCCCAGGGTTGATCGACGAGTGTTTTCTGGACATTGGGACTTATGTTGATATTATAATCTCTTCTTACAACTACTGGGGTAAAGGAAATCGTGTTGAAACTCAAATACGAAGATTTGGAGAGGACATTCCCACCTATATATGACGTCCTCTATTCTTTAAATGAATCTAGACGAGATAATATGTAACGTTTCATCACCAGTCTGGACCAGTTCCTCTGCAATCGTGTTAAAACAGTCTCTTGCTCACAACTCGGGCAACAATGGTGTAACGCTCCGAAACAAGCGTAGATCTCAAACCCTTAGACTCGTCCTCGAAACTGAACTTGTTGTCCTGGTCGGAAAGGGCGATGTGAAGGATGCAGAGCCCTGTAGGGCCTTCTTCTAGTACTCCTCTCGTATCCAGCTCCGAGGAACTCTGCTGTGGACGAAGTTCTGTAGGTCTATGGCGGGGGAGGGGAAGGAACAACGAACAGGACGGATTCCACCTCCTCCGTGGCGTCATCGTAACGGAACATCATGTTGTTCACCCAGAAGTCCCCATGAATGAGTACGTTGAAAGACTCTTTGACTTGAGTTACTTGTACAGGGTCTCTCTCACCTAGTCGGAGGATTTCCCCCGCCCATCGCCCGGCCACAAACGGACAAGGTCGGCTAACGGTTCCGACGGGGAACGTACAAAGGTCTCATCCATCCTCTGGAAGATTCCTCCGTCAGAAAGTTCTCCTTGAAAGACTCGAGGTCCTTCGCGTGGTTAGCAGCGGAGGATGCGTGGAACTTCGCTATCATCCTAGTCAGCAGTGATCCAGGTCGAGGCCAAGCTGTCGTTTGAAATCTGACAGGGACAGGACTCGCGGCACTGAATCCTGGGAGTGGAAATACTTGGTCCAGGACCTCTCCGGCTGACCTTGCGCGGTGTTGTCGAGGGTAGCGTGCAGCCCGTACGTCCTGATCTCTGTGGAGGAGACGGAGAACTTGGAGACCAGCCTCCCTTGTTCTCCTCCATGGGGATGAGGTCCTCACCTCCCGTCAGGTCCGATGTCACTCAGGGGGTGATCACCAACCGACGACGCTGATGCTCTGGTCGTCTTCTCCGGCCTTTTCAAGGCTCGGATGACAGTTCGCGTCTCGCTGAAAACAGCATGTAGACTACCTTATCTTTTGTCAGGGGCAGTTTATTATACATTTGGAATTAACGGGGGATGGGTGGAAAGCTAACATTTGATATACTGCTTTGATCAAAATTATGTCTCCCAAAAAAAAAGTGCATAGTTCTATAACTCTACCTGGGGGTTGTGTCTTCAAAATTATCAATACAGTGTAAAAATGGGCCATTGCATTTCGTATTATCATTTTATATTTATAAATGTATCTATAATAGATAGTCATTCTAGGAATATGTATTGATAAAATATTGGTTACATGAGTAGCATTTCATCAAAAGATAAAAAAATAAAAGTATAAGGTTTCACTTTTTCTCTATCTCTTGGAGAGAGAAGTATTGTGTTCGTCAAAAAAATCTAACTCATAATTTTAATAAATATAGAAGTTTCATGACGGTCTAGGCCAATTGGGCGCGCGTGAAGTGGGCGCTTAAAAACAGCACCTTTTTCCTTTTATTTTTTTTAATTAACTTTTTTCTAGTATAATTCAATGCACTTTTATTAGAATATAAAAAAATGCATCATTTTTTTCATATATATTTTTCAATTAAAATTAAAAAGTGATGGGTAAAAAGTAAAAATGATTTTTTTTAACTAATCATTTTTTTCAGCGCAACATCATATATTTTAAAATTACGTGAATATTCATTTTTTTGAGTTGTTTTAAAAAATCTTAGTAGAGGAAACATAATTAATTCATATTTACAAAGTTAACCTAACCTAACCTAACCTAACTATTGCAAATCATTAATACAAGACAAAGAACATTTAAATAAAATATGATGTTACGCATAGTAAAAGAGTGCATTTTTTGCTTTTACTTATCACTTTTTAACTAAAAAGAAAAAAAAGTGCATTACATTATTCTAGAAAAAAAGTGATTTTTTTTAAAAGAAAAAAGTGGGGCTACTTTTGGCGCCCAGTTGTCCGGATCCAGTTTCACGACCCCCTGAAACTCAAAAAGATATTTTTGCGAGACCGTCTGTCTGTCTGTATCTCGGCTTAGATCTCTAACAGTTTTACTGATCGGGCTAAAACTTTGTACTTAAGGTTTTCTTAAGATTCCTCAGATTATTTTTTTGGAATTATGTATTCAATCCTAAAATTAAGGATAGGGGCAAAAAGAGAAAAAAATATATATTTTTTAGAAATCCGCTCTAACTATTTTGATAACATTTTGTATCCAGGAATTGTTCAACACTACAAACAGAATTGTATCTCTCATCTTCTCATAAAAATGACTTTGGGGGTACTTTACATGAGCAGAAATCTCCAATTTTGACAATTCCTCCGCAACTATTTGAGATACTGAATATTTTCCAAGCTGTGACGAAGTATATACTTTTTAAATTTTGGTCTGAAAAATGAAAATTTGATAGTTATATTCCTTTTTTCAATATGTTTATGTAAGAGTGTATATTATTTCATTTATTTTCTTTGGTAGAACATAATTATCTTTTTTAAAATTATGTTTCTGCGGCAATGTATATTATATTGTTTCACACATCCTACTAGCTTGAAGTAAATAACTCAATCTTTAGGTAAAAAGCGCAAGAAGTCCTGTGTGGTGCCCAGTGCCATTTATTTTCAATTGTGTTTAAACGATTTCAATCAAACTTGACTAATTTAAAAATATTATAAACAGTAAAGTTACATAAAGTTATTTCTTAAAAAAAAAAAAAAATTGTATCCTTCAAATTGAAGACTAAAGTTAATCAAGAAAAAATGATCAATTGACAAGAATATTATATTGAATTGTTCAAATTGTTTATAATTGTTTAAAAAAATTAATGTTTAAAAAAATGCTGTCAAGGTTGTTTTCTTTGACTTGGTCAATAAAATCTGACTTATCTGACAACTATAGCTTAAAAGTCACTAGATCTACTTTCACATATTCATACGTCAAGTCATGTGATCTGTAGCACTCGCGATTGATATATAATCACTACTTATAAAATAATGATATCAATGTTGATATCACAAAAATTATGTAATATTTTCTAAAAGACTCTTCCTATGAAAATTGGACTTGTACCTTGAACAGGATTTAATCCCTGTCTTCCCTTGCGACGTTTCTCTGGACCACCACTGGCAACCATTAACTTCCCCTCCCTCTAAATTGAACGGCTATCCCTCGTATACGAGTAATTTTGATTGTAACGTCGTACAATATCGAGTGAAGGTCGCGATCATATGACGACACATCATTCTCACTTGATCCTGCGAGTTATGCAACAAACGAAGCTGCTGTACATATTATTATGACGTGCGTGCGACGGTTACAATGAATAGTAAATACATGTTATAACTTATTCTCAAGGTAGATTGTGGACTATTATTTGCTCAAAGATTGTGATCACGAAACGTTCTTAAGGGGACCACCTAAGTAGCTGAGATACCGACAATCAGATGTTGCTCTTAGGTTAAATATTGACAAAACCTTGAACAGTCCATGAGTTTGTTGTTTACTGTAATGAACACTAAACTATGTTCTATGGCTCTATACATATATAGACTTGTAAACATAGTTGAACTGTCCACGAGTTTGTTGTTTACTGTAATGAACACTAAACTATGTTCTATGGCTCTATACATATATAGACTTGTAAACATAGTTTAACAGATCCACGAGTTTGTTGTTTACTGTAATGAGCACTAAACTATGTTCTATGGCTCTATACATATATAGACTTGTAAACATAGTTTAACAGTTGACAAAGTCCACATCCACAATCCACATATTTCTGTTGATCATTAAGAGCTAAATGTCCGGGAAACTAAAGGTAACTGTTATGGGAGCGTGGAATGAATATTTGTGAATATAATGTTGGCATTTGTATTTTCCCTTTCCCCTGTTTGTTCTCCTACTTCAAGACAGCTCCACCCGGGAATGTTATAAACTTGCTTGGTTCCTGCTCGACTGTTGTAGCGAATTAACCCAGGAGTACGTACGTATGTCGGCAATAGTGTTGACAGAGCGGAGAAGTAGGACAGGTAGGCCCCAGATAATGAGAGATGAAGATAGAACCGGCTGATAGGAGCTGTGCGCATGAGCAGTAGCAATTACTGGCAATGACTGGCTACTGCTGTCACTACACTACCTTCCACACTAACTGGAGCTAGTGGCCCGGTGTATACACGGGGACTTACAAACTGGACTATGTTGTTAGTTCTTTATGCAGGCTAATAATCAATTATTGTTGTAAGGGCCCCAGTATGTTGTTAGTTCATTATGCAAGCTAATAATCAATGTTTGTTGTAAGGGCCCCAGTATGTTGTTAGCTCATTATGCAGGCTAATAATCAATGTTTGTTGTAAGGGCCCCAGTATGTTGTTAGTTCATTATGCAGGCTAATAATCAATGTTTGTTGTAAGGGCCCCAGTATGTTGTTAGCTGAGCGTGTGCTGCGTCAGGCCAGCTAATGAGACTCTCCAGGGGGGCAACTACCGTAACACACAACAGTAGCCCCCAATTAAAACAAACAGCCCGTATTACAGAACAATACAGGCCCGCCCACGTCGGCCAACTGGACTTCTATATTCCATGTAACAGACCGTGATCGCTTTGTCCGGGGATTAGTTCATTAATTACTGTACCTGTCAATCCACTCAGCTCTTGGCGTGGAGGATCCAGGTTTGATTTAAGCAAAAGGCGTGTTTTTGTTTAGGTCAACTAGTGATCTACCTCCCCGTTACAAACAATCAAGTCTATTGTGTGACTGACACCTTATACCACGTGAACATCGATGATGGTTCCCAATTTTCTGATGTAGTTATAGTGGAACAAGCCCGTGGGACTACCTGTGAAGTAGTTCCCAGCTGAGCCACCGTGCATCTTGTTACTTCTGGCAGATGTTGTGAGCCACTGTGCATCTTGTTACTTCTGGCAGATGTTGTGAGCCACCGTGCATCTTGTTACTTCTGGCAGATGTTGTGAGCCACTGTGCATCTTGTTACTTCTGGCAGATGTTGTGAGCCACTGTGCATCTTGTTACTTCTGGCAGATGTTGTGAGCCACCGTGCATCTTGTTACTTCTGGCAGATGTTGTGAGCCACTGTGCATCTTGTTACTTCTGGCAGATGTTGTGAGCCACTGTGCATCTTGTTACTTCTGGCAGATGTTGTGAGCCACCGTGCATCTTGTTACTTCTGGCAGATGTTGTGAGCCACTGTGCATCTTGTTACTTCTGGCAGATGTTGTGAGCCACCGTGCATCTTGTTACTTCTGGCAGATCCTATGTGTCATTGTCACACCTATAGAGATGTAATCTGCAGCTGTCACTAATGATGTATATTATCATCACCAAGAACACATTATTCAAATGAAAATGTTATCAATGCTGACCGTAACAAAATCTGTTTGTATTTTTCCAAAAGATACCTCCTGGCGAGTCCTTAGGCCCTAATATTAATACCCGAGTGACTTGAAGCTTCTGTCCACGGATCAAAAGATACTCGAGAGGACATCTCAAGGCTGCTTAATTGACCGTATTCTAATGCTCGTCCTCTCGGAAGGATCCTAAACAAACTTAACTCTCTTTGTGCGGCATCAATAGAGTCCTTTTTGCGCTTTTCCAGGGGAAGATTTGCTGCAACCCGCGCCACCAAATGAACCAGAAAACAAAATATGATTTGGTTGTTGTTGCCAATCAAAGCGAAGCAAAGAACACAAGAAGTGAAAAGGTTTCTTTCTGACGGATTGGGATTCTCTCTCTCTCTCTCTCTCTCTCCGAGAAACTACCAGAACAAGAGGACGCCGAGAGGTTCTAGAGTTACCGTTTTGAGAATAGGAGACTTCCCTCCTCGTCATACTCTGTCCGTGGGTCCCATTGTCTCGGGGGGGATGGGGGGGGGGGGTACTTCNTGGGGGGGGGGGGGGGGGGGGGGTACTTCACCGCTTATCAAGGAGGAGGAACTATTTCACGGCAACAACCGATCAAGTTGCACCATTATTCCCCCCTTCCCCCCTTTCTTAAGGTGGGGGTTTAGGGGACGCAAGAAAAGATCAGTGGGTTTGCAGTTTTTATAGCAAAAATAAAAAGTTTAATTTTCTTCATATGTTGATAATTATCAACAGTTGTTGAATATCGGTCAAGAGCATGGCGGCATTAGATGACAAACTTTGTAAATGAAGAGAAAAAGATGTCATTAAACTCCAGGACACCTTAAACAGATATTCAAGAAATTTTGAGGCCACCACATGGAGAAAATTAAATTATATATTTGTACTGGAGCAATATTTTATTTATTTTGGCCCCCCAAAAAAATGTTTTCCCATAAAAACTGCAAAAGCACTGGCCTTTTTTCGCGATCGCTTCCACCCCACCTCAAGGGGGGGGGGGGGGGGGGCTTTGGGAAGCGGGCAATACCAACCAAGCCGTCAACCCCCAAAGGAGATTTTATTTCTAAGACGGGTNGTTATTTTTTTTAAATATGTTTCGCGCCAAAATAAAGTCGAAAGATTCTAACAGGGCTCGTTCTACTTAGCAACCCTACAGTTTGAGTTTTATTAAACTAAACAAGTGTGTGAAAATGTAACATTAGCTCATTTTAAACGACTGTTTTATATTTGCGGAGCTATGAGAGTAGGTCGGATGGAAATGGGTTCTAGATTCGGCCCGCCTCTAACAAATAGGCCTACAGTAATTTTTTGACAGGCTCAAAATAGAAAATATTAAGATCTGAGAACTAGCAGCGAAGTTTTCTCTCCTCTATTTTCTATTGACACGACAAAGGGTGGTTGTAGGTGAAGGGGGAAAGGGAGTATTAGCTTAGACAGAATAGAGAGTAGCGTTGTGTTCAATCCAGTAAACAACAAATTTGTGTACTTTTAAGGTGCGGCAGAAGGGAGCGCGAGTAATTTTACAGTTTTTTTACAGCATTAGGCCTACATTTTTTGGCCAAAATAAATCAAATATTTCTCCAGTAGCAACATAGAGCTTAGTTTTCTGCACATGCTAATATCAACAGTTCTTGAATATCTGTCAAGGGTGTCAAGGAATGTTGTCAAAACGTTTTAAATGAAGAGAAAAAGTTTTTACAAAATTCCAGGACATCCTTGACAGATATTTAAGATCTGTTGCTACTGGAGAAATATTTGATTTATTTTGGCCAAAAAAAAATGTAATGGTATAAAAACTAAAATTACTCGTGCTCCCTTCTGCCGCACCTTAAAAGGTTTTGTCAATATTTAACCTAAGAGCAACACCTGATTGGCAAGATCACAGCTACTACACATTTCCTCAGTCCTCCATGTGTAGTCCTCCGTGTTGCCACAAGGGGGTGGAGCGGGTGCTCTGGGTCGGTAACATTTCCTAACGGACCCCCTCTCCCCCCTTGATTGTCAATAGAACAACAATCTGTTTACAAAGAAGACAAGTTAAACGATTCAAAGAAACTGCATCTTCCGAGGAAATGTGTTGAGTTGTCTGAGAAAGGGCCCTACCTTGGTACTGGGGCTCCGCCCCCCTTGTCTTGCTGCTGATTATCTCGGACTGATGCACTTCACTGAGTGAGGGGGGAGGAGGAGTGTCAGGTTACCTCTCCCTTTGACTGACTCCTCTTGCAAGGTCGGTGACCAGAGTGTAGAACAGTAACAAACCGTTGCAGATTGTTGTTGTTGTGGATATCCCCCCCTATGAACACAGTGTAGACTGACGGAGCACGTGATGTTCTATGACAGCCGAGGAACAACAGTTCGCAATCCTTCCGACTGCTGTGGTCCTCTTGGGTGAACGGCTACCAACTGACACCTCAACTACCAACTGACACTTCAACTACCAACTAGTACCTCAACTACCAACTAGTACCTCAACTACCAACTAGTACCTCAACTACC
>CABFVZ010004309.1:0-51875 GCA_902151445.1 Timema monikensis
TGTGGAAAGCAGGTCACTCAAACAGGATGTGGGTGTTTTGACCCGTTGGCGGAAGCGGGGTTCCCATACGCCACCCTAGCTACTAACTAATCCGGCACAGTGTACAGCCGGCTTTACACGCAACAATGGTTTCTCTGACCAGGGCGTTAGCCTGACCTGGGCAGTTTTAACGTTGATAGGAAGGTCTTGCTTCGAATCCCGGCAGGAATAATTATTAGAGTATTTCCGAAAGACTTTAACAACCTTCCTATAAACAAAGATATATTCCTTCATATAAAATTATACCTTTAACTAGTCGTTGTCGAAGTCCATTTTTAAAATGCGAAATGAATTGGAGGCTAGGATTTAAACTGGCAAAGCGGAGACTAAGCCGAATATAACCTTTTTTGTTGTTACATACCTTTCGGTGAATCTAGGCAAAGAGAAAGTTTTGAAGAGAAAAATAAAATACATTATTTTATTTTATGTTGACACATGGGAAATTATCTAGTTTTACATTATATATGTCAAGTAATGTAATTGTTCTAGAAATAATTGTATATTAGTTAGTGAAACATTTCTAACCTCTTTGTGATATATTAAACATTTCTATTTCCTTTTAAATTAAATATGAAATAAAGGACATACGAGGACTATTCCTGCTGTCTAAGTTGAAGCTAAAGAGATATGACCTTCGAGTTTGACATTTCGGAGCCTCACGAACTTCAACCTTTCACATCCCTACTTCATTAGATTAAGCTAAATATGTATATATTCCGTACAAGTAGTAAAACGCGAAGACTGGAGGAGAAAAAAACCTTAACACTAATTGTCTTTAAATTTACTACTTAAATATTCTGGGATAATTACATAAGACTACCTACTTCAGTGGATGCATGGTCTAAGGCGTCACTCTTGCAATAGACTAGTCTCCCGACGACAGGGAGATCAATGCTAGAATCCCGGTCTGGTATACAGAGTGTGGTATTTCCTAAATATGTTCTACTCTTTCTCCACTTAAATGACGGTGCATTTCCTCTATATTCAACATTCCTCATCTCTATCACATTGGCGTAAATGGTAGGCTACATATGCATATAAGCTAAACCAGTAGTAAGCCATGGCGTCAAAAATAAATAATTACTGTTACAGAAAATTATCCAAACACAAAACAAATTTTAAAATAAATAAAGGGTGGAAGAGTCCAACAATAGTTTCAATTTTAGTTTTTGTTCCACTGTGTCTAACTACCCATCCGGGTTATGTGTTTCATAACTACCCTAATTAGTTAGGAATGAGCGAGAGAAAATATTAAGGAAATTTAACCTAATTTGAGTATAGGGCAGTGGCGGCTCGTCGATAATAATAATAATAATAATAATAATAATCATACTTAGCACCGAATATTACTACCCATTCGGGTTATACGCTTAAGTACTAACGCTAATGGGTTAGGAATTTAAAGGTTGAATATAGAGGAAGTGGACCCACATTTTCGTGGAGGGAGAGGGGAAAACATGTAGGAAATCCACACCAAGCTTACCCAAGTGAGATTCGAACTTTGATCTCCCCATCCTTGGCAGTCTAGCTCAACACGATACTAGTGCGTTAGCTAATACGCCACCGAGGTGGGTCATCATAATCCATCAGAGCGGCTATATAAATATTATTTTAATTTGGTACAGTCAACTATAACACTTCCCAGAAGTGCTTAATTATTTTCAACTTATTTCAGATTGTGTAATTTTTACGAACAGTAATTGTGCTGTTTGAATGGAAGGTTTTATGAGGCTGGCTAGGCGTCAGGCGCTGCGACTCTCTCTGAACACCTTTCTTTTTGCTTGGGGTGAAGTGTAGTTGCAGAAGAGGGGGAGGAGGGGGAATGGCCTAGCAGTGACGTAGGATTGGAGCTGCACGTGTTGCAGATCACCTCGACAGCCACAGTCTAACTTGGAACTGAATTGTGTGACTAATATTTTTGTTTTAATTTAATTTGGTATTCTTGCATGTTTAACTGTTTATCTCATGAGTGCAGAAATGAATACTGAAACTATTATGTTAATTCATTAACAATTAATATTTATCAATTAAGTTCATTAGAAAAATTAAAAATAAAGGGAGTTTTTTACTATCACATCTAAGGGAAACTAGAAGAAATCCTGATATCTAAACATTTTGTAAATAAAATCGCATAGAATGTGCTTCTTATTCAAAAGTAAATGTGTATTTTAAAATATTATGAGCCTCTAAAATGCAATTAACATATTTATATCGTTTGCATTTAATTTAAAATTTAATATTTATTCCAAGAATAGAATCACCGACATACTACTTTTTTATTAGTATAATTATTGTGTGTTTATACACCGCATAGTGGACCGCCTTTGTGGTATATTGGTCCTAGTTCCTGGCTACAGATTCAGAGGTGCCAGGTTCGATCCCCAGCGCTTTAAAAATATTATGTGAAGCAGTGGGTCTGGAACGGAGGGTTAAGCTCAGCCTAGTGAGGACAAATTAGGAGCGTTTTTAATAAAGAAGTAGCAGCTCAGGTTTAGAAAACTGAGACTAACAGATCATTGTGTTCACCAAATGACACCCGCTATATTCACAAATGTTAGCACTATCATCGCTAACGGTGGCGGCCGCTTGGTTGGTATTGCCCGTTTGCGGGTTCACACCATGGAGTATTACTGTATATTGCTATTTTTGTAATATTTTGAATTATCTGTTTATTTTTATATACATTTATAGATACAAATTTTTTATGTATAGCTAATAATTATTATATGTCAACATTATTAATGTATATCCGTTACAGGAAGCTTACTACAGTCCATAAATACTAAACAAAATCAGTATCGTTTTAAGTTATATAGATAATAAAAAAAAGGAGATTTTTTTAACTCTGGTGCCATATCACTCGCTCATGAAAAGATAAATTTTCACTTTATGTTTTACTTAATGACTTTTTTTTTTTCCTATTGGTATTATTAATTAATTAGTTTTAGTTACTTTTTTGGTTATGGAATGTTTAGATAAAATAATATTATACATCCCTCCAAATTATCCCTCTTGCTTCCCCAAAAATATCCTCCCCCACCCTCCCCGTATCACCCGAGCAGCACTCCCAGTGTTCAAACTCACGAGCCGCCACTAGTATGGGGATAATATAAAACCATTTAGAAATAATCACCTTTATTACACCAAGGAGATATCTGAACCCCAACCTCCCGTCACCAACAAACAAAACTAGAGAACCCTTACATTCAGTCCATTATATCCAAGAATATAGTAAGGTTCTCTTAGGAGGAAAAGATCTTCAGATGTTCGGTCCTACAAAACTCATGTCAGGGTATGATCCATTCGTAGAAAAATCAGTGTATACTAATGCGAGTTTCAATTTAAGAAAAAGTAAATTGTTGAATAAAAATTTTAGGACTTCGGATGGATCAAATAAATTACGTCCACTTGACTCTTACTTCTTTGTTTGTTTAATCTTGTGAATGTGGGGAATGCCAGGCCTCCACCGTGGTTCAGATTCCACGTTAAACTGTAGGTCCTTCATTTCATCTCACAATCACACATCTCACAATCACCCTACCATTACACATTAGCGTAAGTGCGTATAACCCGAACGGGTAGTAAGACGCGTTGCTAATAATAATAATTTGTTTGTTTGTGTTTGTTTGTTTAGCACCGCGTCTTAATACCTGTTCCGGTTATACCCTTATATACTAATATACGTTGATTTTCTTAGAAATTAGGAACGTTATATTTATAGAAAGTGTACCCACATCTGCGTTGAGGGAGAGTGTAAAACAATTTAAGAAAAAACAACCTCAAATTATCCAACCGAGATTCGAACATCGATATCCTCGTCATCGGTTGTCTAGTCTACTGTGAGAATAGCGTGTTAGACCATACAGCCACTGAAACATGTTGAGATAATGTATTCCTCATAGTTCAAACAGAGATGCGGAGTGGAAAAAGCAAACACTTATGTGAGATTACGCGTGTATTGGTTATCACCAAGTATCATCTCACAGATCAAGACTGCAGGAGAAAAAGCGAGGAAGTCACAATACACACATTTTTCAGGGCAACAACTTTTAAATTGCAGACTACACATAGAACCCAGAAAATACATTTTTTAATTAAATTTAAATATGTTGTATCCTTTAACAATAATCTAATAGCATTATAAAGATCTCATGATTGTACAAGAAATTAGAGAAATAACTTGATTTAATTTTAAATTAGAATTGCCTCCTTTCAGATATTAAAAATGTTATGTTCATGTATGCTTGTAGCGTGCATTTGTACTATTTGCACTTGTAGATGTGTTCAAGATAATGTCTACTTTGATTTATTTCGTTTTAATATGTAAAGATTTATTATCCTTAATGAAAACCACTAGCGTGTTTCTTTATTAATGGATGTTTCAATAACAAAAATTAGCCAGTAAAATTACTTATTTATTTTTACTATTAGTTTAAATCTGTGAGTCATTAGAATATAGCTATGAACGTGTATAATTATGTATTTATTTAAGAGCCCCTAAAAGTCCAATACTTTAGTCAATAAAAGTATAAATATTATCTAATTTTTATACCATAAAATAATATAAACCATCAATATTGTTGTTTCATTAATAGGCCTATTGTATTCTAATTAGAACACTTGAGAAGATCAGGCGAACAGATAGGTGACAAATGAAGACATCTTTAAAATAGTGGGTGAGAAAAGAACGATTTTTGATATGATGCTTTGGCATTAAGCATACTGGATTACACACATCATTTGGAGGAACTGTCTTCTGCATGACGTCATAGATGAGAGAAAGTGTAGTATAGGAAGGACAATTCAATTATTGGATGACTTGAAGGCAATAAGAAAATTCTGGGAGCTAGAGGAGAAGGCAAAGGACAGGACGCATTGGCAATCTAAGTTTACTGACAAAAATCAATGAACATGTCGTAAGACAGAACATCAAACTCATAATAATAAAATATCAAATTATAACTAACGTTGATAATGTTTTATAGCTATTAATATTATTTTGTGTTAACTATAATTATAAATCACGGTTTTAAAATTAATATGCCAGTATAAATAAATTACATCAAAGATGTTTTCTTCCTTATTATACAATATAATATTAACAAAGTAGAATATGAAGTGCTGCCCAGGCACTGAGAGGATAGTAATAGACCTTTCTTTAATGGCACTGAATACGTTAATTTCAATTCAATCAACCAGTAACACTCGTATTCGATTCACTTCCGATGATACTTTATTGATACTACCATGCGTCCAATCTAGTTAAAAACCACATAAACTAGCCCTATTTGATCACGAATCTCGTCTACGGGATAACCTAGAAGACATTTGTCCGTACTACACCAACATATTTATATTTCGAAGGAAATTAAACAGCCGTTTATACAAAGTAACGTTGTCTGAGTGTAATATATTAGCTGAAGAATAGTCTGTAATATACTAATGAATTTAATTCACCCTAACCATTTGATGTACAGGGAAAAACATATAAAAATGTTCTGATGTTTAGGAACTTTGAAAACCACACAATTTGAAGATGGAACCTTGCTCATCAAATAAAGTCGATCTTTCGTGTAGGCGTGCCCAATCTGAGGACGAATTTAATTCTTTTATGAATGACATATAATATAATAAATTCCTATATATAATTTGATAGCCAGTTTCCGATAGTAAAAATTACGAGGAAATAACTGAGAAGATTTGGTCAAACGACCACTCATTTTATCGGTTGGTAGTCCAGGATGTCGTAAAAATAGTAGTTTTTCATGAAATCCGATTTTCAAAAAGCATTTTCAGTTTTTAATTCTTTATTTAATCACCATGGAAACCGTTATTTACTGCATGGATGTAAATCTCTAAATAAAATATATCTCTTTGGATAAAAAATAATAAATCAATCTTTATTTGTGGTCTGAACACCTCTAAATTTTTTCTTTGGATGAATATTTATAAGTGGATGCTGGTCATAACACATCTAAATTGAGATTCCTAATCTGGCGAAACATTTTTTTTTTTATTGGAATGTTGTTATCGTTAGTTCTCATTTAAATCAATAATATTGAGCATAATTCGAAAGTTAAAATGTTAAATTGATAAGTTCGTGAAAATATTGCCTAAGTTTTGTTTCTCGCAAGATAGAAAGAATAATGTCTAAATATGTTTTGGTATGTAATATAAGCTTTAAAACGATTAAATGATCTTGAATAATGTTTAAGAAAATAGCCATTTTAACTATCTATTTATGAGTTTTAGTGCTTATTTTTTCAAATAATGGGCTTTGATGTTCATTTTAGCAAATAGTAACACAATACAAATGCATAATTTAAGCTATGTTTTCATTTTACTGCTTAATTTTGGGGATATGATATCTAAAAGTAATGTTTTATGCACCCCATATCTCTTTTCACATTCTTACAAATACAAGAAGTTCACTTATGTTTCCATGTTGATACTTAATTTTGAAGGAATGATATTTTAAAAAACCGTAATGTTTTGAGTACATCTATATTTTCACACACACTCTCTCTCTCTCTCTCTGACACTTATTTAACTCTCTCATACAATCACTCTCTCTCACAAACTCTCTACCCTCAAATACACTCTATCACACCATTTCTCTTACATTATAATTATTATACTCTCTCTCTTAAACTCTTTCTCAAACGCTCTCTCTCAAATGATCTCTCTTTCAAACGTTCCCTTAAACTCCCACTATCACAAACTTTCTCTAAATCACTCTAATCTTTATATCTATATCTCACTCTCTTTCAAACGCATTCTCTTTCTAAAAATCTCTCTCAAACTCTTTTACTCTCAATCTCACTCTCTTTCAAACGCATTCTCTTTCTTAAACTTTCTCTCTCAAACTCTTTTACTCTCAATCTCACTCTCTCAATTTATTTCTCAAACCCTCTCTCTCACTCTAAATTCCCAATCCAAACTAATCTCTCCCTCTCGAAATATTTCTTTCAAACTCTCTCTCACACGTGCTTACATTTTTTCTCTTTCACACAATATCTCTCCCAAAACTTTACACTCCCTATTTCTCTCACACACACAATTTATCACGCATTCTCCTTCACATATTATTTTTCTCTCTTACACACACACACTCTTTCTCTCACACACACACTCTTTCTCTCACACACACAAACACTCTCTTTCACACATACTATTCTCCTCACACACACACTCTCTCCTCACACACAAACACACACACACAAACACACTTTCCATCTTCTCCCAGTATTTATCTCTCTAACACATACATATACTCTCACTATCACTGCTCACACCCACTCGATCTCTCTCAATTGCTCATTCTCAGTCTCTTACAATCAATTACTCATTCTCTCTATCATACATATATATATAATACAATTTGTTAAGCCCATTTCCGGTTAGGGGTATAGGTTGTCAAGAAAAATAATAATTTCTAACAAAAATCTGATTTTCCCGATAATTTTCAGTTTTTCATTCTTTGCTTACATCACGATGGAAACCCTTATTTGTGAATGGTTTTATACACGTGAATAAATAATTACTTTTGGTTAAAAATAATAACTCAATACTAACGATACGATTTTACATGGAAGAAAATATAAATTTAAGGCAAAAATCGATACATATTAAACAAACCAAATAAATGATAGTAGGCTAGAAATATATATTTTTGTTTGTATGGATACTTCTCCTTCTTATTGATTTTGGAATATTTATCTCTGACCACAAAGGGGCTGTTATAATAATAGCTGGTCCTAGCACATCTTTTATGTACATCTTTTAATTGAGGTAATTAATTTCCAATACTGGGGAAACACTTATGGTTGTTGGAATGTTACTATTGTTAATTTGTATTTAAATCAACAATATTGATATAAATCACAAAGTGGCGAAAATACTCTCTCACACTCTCTTTAACATACACACAGGTGACCTGGTGGTCTAGAAGTAAGGTGTCAGAACATTGTACTGGGGGTCTGGGGTTCAATCCTCGGTCCTAGCACAAATCTATCTGATTGCCAGACTCTTCCTTCAGCTCTGAAAAGATGTGTATTAATCACAACTTGTGAATTTGTGGAATTCCAGGCCTCCACCATGATTCAGATCCAATGTTAAACTGTAAGTCCTCAGGTGCAAATAATGCAGTGCAAAAAATGCGGTGAAAATAATAATAATAATTTAACATACACACACTTTATCTCTCTCACACACTCTCTCTCTCACACACTCTATCTCTCTCTCTCTCTCACACACACACACACCTTTTACACTCTTTCACACACCTTCTCTCTCACCTTCTCTGTCATACTCTCTCTATTTAACACTGTCTCTCACACATATATATCTTCTCTTTCCCACTCTATATTTTTCACACACTTACACACTCACACTCGCATTTTCTCTGATAAGCCCATTTCCGATAAATGAAATGATGAGAAAAAGTTTGAACCAATTTCGACCAATGGTCACTCCTTTTAAAGGCTAAGAATTTAGGATGTTGGCAAAATAGAAGCTTTCAAAGAAAACCCGATATTCCTAGATTATTATTATTATTATTATTATTATTATTATTATTAGCACCACGTCTTACTACCCGTTCGGGTTATACGCACTTGCGCTAATATGTAATGGTAAGGTGATTGTGAGATTAAATGGAGGACCTACAGTTTAACGTGGTATCCGAACCATGGTGGAGGCCTGTCATTTCTCACATTCACAAGATGTCTTGTCAGAGGTGAAGGAAGGGTTTGGTAATCAGATAAATTTGTGTCGGGACCGAGGAATGAACCACGGACCCCAGCACAGAGGTCCAACACCTTACCCTTAGACCGCCAGGTCACCGATATTCCTAGAAATTATCTATTTTTTCTTCTGGGCGCACAGTGGTTCATCTGTACAATCATTCTTTACTAACATCACCACGAATCTCCCAATTTGTGTATGATTTATATTGGTAAATAACATGTTTCTCTTTGGTTAAAAATAACAACTCAAAATTCTTATTTAAGTGGTACGATACAACAAATAAGTAAAGAGCTGTGAGAGAGGTCGTTTTAAAGTTATAATCGCAGGGTGAAGAAGAAGATCATACTTGTTGCTTAATATTAAACATTGAAAAGATCAAAATCAATGGAAAGTTGCATTTGATGAGTGAACCTTTAACTAAGAGAGTAAAAAAAAAGTCACTGTAACGCTCCACTATTCTTATTAAAATAGCCTTGCCTTAGGCATGAATCATCTTCGCCCAAAATTTTCCTAAATGGATGAAATAATACTATAGTACATCGATGAAATGTCTATACGTATAATATAGTTCTAAATATGTCTGTACGTTCGATTCCCTTTGTTTGTTTCCAGTAAACATAAAAAATACTCGTCGGATGGAGATAAGACTTCTTCTGTTGTGCTCTTATATTTAATAATGCAAGGTAAGCTATATACCATCATGCTATCTCATCAGCGAACAAACAGTGTCGACAAGGCTGACTGATATTGTGGCTGTATTTGCGTTTTAAAATTGTAAAATTTAAATATATTAACTTTAAATTTATAAATATTCTTTGTAAGTCTCCTTGGCAACGAAGGGTTTGGAAATATCTACAAATCTAATACAAATATCCTTGGAAACAAATGTTTTTGAGTTATGTTTTCATTTATTTTATGTATTCACATGAGAAGGTGTTTCTTTCGCAAATAAAAATAGGCATGATTAAATTGTAACATGGTGTTTGATCTTTGACTACCATAAAGAGCCCGACTTTGCTTGGGAGAATTTTCTTTTTTTTTACTAAAAAGACTAGAGAGTTTAAAGAGGAGTAAAATGGCGAAGAAAGTGCCAAAGGGTAGTAAGGGTTGAAAATAGACCTGATCATAATGTTGAAAATGGAAAATGTGTAAAATAATTAAAGGGGTAAAAAGTGCAAAAACGCTTTTATTTTAGAGTAGGCCTAGATAGGTTTAAAGGTGTAGGCCTATAAGGGTTTGAAAATTCCAAAAAAGGTAAAAGAGATTATTATGAAAATCAATAAAATAAGTTTTATCATTCTTTTACCCTTTTTAACCCTTGTGCACTATTTGCCCTTTATGCAATTTTTACTATTTTTAACCCTTACTCTTTTTAACCTTTTTATTTTTACTTCTTTTTTCCTTCTGACACACATAATCGTCTTTAACTTTTCGCATGTTTGACACTTTATAAATTATTTTCTCTTATTATTATTTGTAACTTATTTTACAATTTTTGCCATTTTAGCTGATTTGTCATTTTTGTCCTTTTATCCTTATTTATTATATTTAATTTTTACTCTTTTTACAATGTTTGCCTCTTTACACCCTTTTATATTAGTAACTATTTTGGGTTGGTAAGAATTAATGTGAGTAAAAGGTGAAAAAAAAGGTAAAAAGTAAATCTAATTATTTTAAAAATGTTAAGAATGAAAAGTAAAACTGTAAAAACGATTAAAGGTACATAAAGACAAAAATATTAATAAAGGAAGAAAGGCCAAAAATTTTAAACAGTAAAAAAGGAAAAGAGTACAAAATGGCAAAAATGATAAAAAGGGCAAAGAGTAATTTTGACTAAAACAAAAAGGATAGAAAGGTTAAAAGGAGTAAAAGTATCAGTGATAACACAGTTAAACGTGAACAAAAAAGTTAAAACGTGCAAAAAGATTAAAAATAAACAAAACGTTCCAAAAGGGCAAAAAATGCAAAAAAGGGTGAAAAGGGCAAAACCACAAAAAGGGTAAAAGGGGTTAAAGGTAAATCTAGTCAAAGTTTTAAAGTTTCGGCCTCCAGGTGCACATGTTCGTACACAAGGCTACCTACCACAATTCACATTCTACAACTGTATGAAATGTAGTAATGAATTTTCTTACAGCGTTAATGTTTATTCATTTTTACGATTTTTATTTACCTTCAGAAAATATAATCAAATTTTTTAAATTCCAACCTCGAGATGTACATGTTCGTGCACATTGGTGTTTAATTTTGAAATTCCAGACCTCTTCTCGCGGTAAATATCGTGCAATGCTCATGAGAGACAGACAGACAGAAATACAAACATCTTGTTTTATTAATAAAGTTAGGTTTATGTATTAGTCGTATCATTTAGATAATTATAAACAAAGCATATACATTGCACAATTCATAATTAAAATACAAAGAAATATTATGAACTGTAGTGTTGAAAGACTGAAGCAGCGTCGAGACTAGCCGAGCCGAGCCTCGAGCCAAGCTTCGAGCCGAGTCTCGTTTACGTTGAATAAATGGGTTCGTCGGAATGCCCACAGCAATCCAATGAAAGTCGGTATTTTGACGAACATCAAAGGATTTTACGAGGCTCGGATCGAAACACACTGGATGGCGCTGCAAACCGGGCCTCGAGTCGAACCACTTGCAACTTTAAATTATTGTTTATTTATAACTAAACTTCCGTCACACGCGCTTGAAATATTAGATGAGCAGTTGCGTGTTATAGATTTTACTACACCTTGAAATTTTGTTTTGTTTTTTTTAATGTCATATAAAATATGAACTGAAAACTCGTTTTATAACAGGCAGCGGGAAGTAAATAGATATCAATTCAATCTTTTAAAAAAAATAGATAGTATATTAAAAACAATACTTACAGTTATATGATTACTCACGTATTGTAAACTGTACGACGATGGTAATACTTTTTAGAAAGTTTGTTGACACGTAAAAAAGTTTAAAACTGCCTCTGGGGTGTGAGGGGTGGACAAAGAATAGATTATCACCCTAGGTATATTCGGTGAGCAAACATGTCCTACTCGCGTCATTGGCATAGTTGCATAGTGGCCTAACGCGTCAATATCGTGTTAGACTGGCGGGCTCAAATCCCGGTCGCGCTTATAAAGTGAGGGTTTTCCTACATTTTCACTCTCCTTCCACGCAAATGCGGATAGATTACCTCTAAAATGATTAAGTGTTCATTTCTACCCCATAAGATGGAATTATCCTAAACGTTATTAATTATGTATATTACAGTCCAAACCCGATTCCAGGACAAACTAGTTCAGACTAGGCCAACAAATCATAAAATACAGTAAAATAAAATATAATAATCATAACCTAAATAAAGAATCTAACATCGCGTCTATCATGAAATAAGTTTTTTAATGT
The DNA here is from genome assembly GCA_902151445.1 of Timema monikensis. Classification (NCBI taxonomy): domain Eukaryota; kingdom Metazoa; phylum Arthropoda; class Insecta; order Phasmatodea; family Timematidae; genus Timema; species Timema monikensis. The sequence continues at coordinate 12,187 of CABFVZ010004309.1, forward strand.
TCAATTTTTTTAAAGTTTTTAGTAAATCAGCGCTTAGGCCTATATACTGAGGATATGCCCGAAAATTTCGATAGTATTTCAAAAGGAAGCTGCAATTTCAAGAAACGAAAATTTATTTGAACAGCAATTTCTAGAGCTTTACCAAACCCGTTTATTTTTTTTAGAGTATTATTTTACCAACTTTCACAAATGGTACATTTTGTGGCCACAGCTTGGGAAGGGGTTCACACAGTTCCACTGAACCGATTTTGTGAGAGGGACATCTTATACCACAGAATTGGAGAGGTCTACTGTAAGTTTGCAATCGAAAGCTGCTATGATAAACTTGACACGTCAAAGGCAAAGCCAGATAGACTAAATATTAGTAATTAATTACATATTAATCTTGCCCAGCTGCACTTGTTTTTCATCATTCGGATTTTCACTGGAACTTTCCTATCCTACAGAAGTAAATTCTGATTAATTTAATTAAATTTCCCGTTCCATATAGTATGTTGTTAGATTATTGAATGCCCAAATACATGAAACGACTGAAAGTTGTGTACTACCTAAAATATGTATTCTCAATCTTTTTCCTTTATTCACTCCGACTACTCCAGGTTAGAGTGTAGGGGACGCGAGAAAAGTGCATTGTTTTTGCAGTATTTAGATCAAAACATTTCTTAGGTTAAAATAAATCAAATAATTCTCAGGTTTAATATAGAGTAAACTTTTCACATGGTGACTAAAACAGTTCTAGATTATCTGTCTAGGGAGCCCTGGAGTTAAATTCTCTTGACAGATATTCGACAACTGATTGTATCATCATGTGAATAAAATTAAACTTCTACTAGAGCCATATTTCATTTATTTTGGTTAAAAAATATTCTTCAATAAAAGCTGCAAAAAACACTTTTATTATAGTGTCCCCTACATTCCCACCTTGATGTCTCAAAAACATTTTACTATATAATTCTATAATAATCCACTCATTCGTTGAGAACTTTATTGCTTTCTTCTCTAAACTCGTATGTAAAACGTTATATTTTATTAATTAATGTGTTCTGCTTTTGACATTAATCAAGATGGCTGACTCCTCTCTCTTATATTTACAAGCCCGTACCTGTACATCAAAGGTCCCGATGCTTTGATACATTTTAGTAATTTACTCGGTGATAAAGCTCAATATTATTAAAGAATTATATACAATGTTTTAAAATTATATAAAACATAAAAAAGGCCTGCTTTTAGTGAATTTATTATTACGTTTGTATTAAAGACGAATGTATACTAATATTTAAAATATTATTTTGAAGAACATACTAAGTACCTTTTTATTGTAATTAAAACAAAAATGTTGTTAATTATTGGCAATATTTCAAAGCACCTAAAATATAATAAAATTAATAGTAATATATATATATATACAAACTAATCACCGATCCGTGTAAAAGACCAAAAATACTAATTATATGCCCTAGTTATCTCTATCATAAAGCAGGAGAGCTACCCAAGGTCATATATATATATATATATGTCTTATGGACATAGAAAAACAGGTCATAAACGCTAACATTCAAAACTATGTCTTGTAAACATAGAAAACCGTTTAATTAACCTAAAATATAAAACTATGTCATACGGAAATAGCAAACAATCTACGAAGATCCTAGCAAAAATACTAGATGTTAACCCTAGAAGAACACCGTGAGGTCACCGGCGACCCGGCTCATTATATTTACCAGATTTGCGCATTTGTTAAACAAACTAATGCGTCGCTGCCTTGTACACCTACATTGCTCTCGTCGAGGTTGAAGTAGAAGGGATCATTTGGTGTTTTCTGTATTTTTTATAAGGTTATTTAGAGCAATTGGGTCACATACGATCCCACAGTGTGCTTTGTGCTATGAAAATAGAGTTGTTTAACATTACGACATTTTTTTTGTTTCTGTGAAGTGTTTAGTTCTGTATTGTTGTTTTAAAGTTGCATATAATGTATTTTGGTTGATCTTTTTAAAATTCAAATTTGGTCATGGGCTCAACACGTAAAAAACTGAAAGTCTGACAGTGTAATACATATCTTCTAAAATCTGTTAATTCTAACACAGTATGTTTTCGAGCTTACAAGAGAGTATACAAAGTACACATAGAAATGTGACGGTGAACAAATGGTTCACATTTTGCGAACTAGCTAATGAAATATTTAAAGTTAATTTTATCATCGGAATGGTTTCGATAAAAATTCTACAATGATGTAATTTGATCCTAAAAGAAATAAAGCAGTGCTCATACTGTCAACTATGTATTTACAGGCGAATGTTGATGAAGAAACCAGTAAACCGGAAATAATTTTATTTGTTAACAGTACAAAGAGCGGAGTGGACGCATTTGATCAGATCTATCACTCAAAAACAACTTCCAGAAAGACTAGAAGTTGGCCACTTAGAGTATTTTATGGCAGTATAGATGTAGCTGGTGTAAACACTTTGGTCATCTACTGTATGAACAATGTATCTTCCTCAAAACCTGTTAGAAGAGAGTTCTTTATAGGAGAGCACATGAAGACGTGGCTTACTAAAAATATTCCAAAAGAGTTAGAGATTCTAATCTTTTGAATTCTAGATATGGATGAACCAAAAAACCATGACAACAAAAGCAAGTGGAAGACCTGGTTTATGTGCTTTAACAAAGCCTAAAGTAAAAAAATAATTTGTAGTTTTCTTACGCAGCCTATGCGATTGGGAATTTGTTGTAATTGTAAAGATGATATAAAATGACAAAAATATTATAATACAATGTAAAAATATAATATTTTAGGGATTTATATTGTTTTTTAATAGTCATGACTAAGATACTAATTTCAAGTATATAATAATTTTTTCTTTTAATTTATAAATCTTATTTAATAATCGGTCATATACAATCCCACGGTGTGATTCATACTACGATAATGACATGGTGTGCTTCTAGGGTTAAATCAAATAGTTTCAGATATTACATTATCTGCGACAAGGAGGTGAGACCGACGCATTGAGAATTTTGAACATCGCCTGTACGTCTACTAGTAATTGAAGTCTTGCTGATGCTTCTTCGAGTCGTTAGAATCGAATACAAGAATAATGCACGAGATGACGGCTTATAAATGACTGGGACTGACATGTTAGAGGAACACAAGGAGGAAGGAGGGAGATAGTCCAGTGTGTTCCAGAACATCTAAGTAAGCTTGGTTCAACCATTTCCCACAGCGTATAGAGGCGGGACATCATAACAATCGAGTCTAGCAAGTGAGCAAGGTGTGTGTTGAACTTCCATCAGGAAGTGTTGAGCAGACAGCTGGGGCAATCTTTCCTCAAGTTTGGGCATTTCCAACAATACTATTTCACAGTGAGTTTATATCTGCCACACATTATTTTAAATTATTAGATTTGGATTTATAGTTATAATCATAAATAGGGTATTTTGAGCATAAATGCTAAAAATTATTTAGCACACTACAGCTTCATATAGCAGATAGTTTGGACATGTTATAAGGCATGAATAACGCTAGAAACAACCATAACATTTATACCAAGAATCATGTCAGCAATGTGAATTTTATTTTAGTTGCTTACAAATATTAAATATCATCAAGCCATTACCGTTATAAATTATTCTTGTAATATTTATTGCTTTTGAAAATCTAGAATGTTTTCATAAATTCAATTTAGGGTTTGTTAGTTTTTTATATTTGTACAAATTTTTAAGACTGTATTTTAAAGGCTGAAGTCAATATTACCCAACCAAACAAATCCAAACCTTCAATTCTTATATGCATTAATGTAAAGTTTTTGTTAGGTTGGGCTACCTTGTTGTGTAACCCTCCCCCCTTTTTATCACCACTCTGAAATAACAGTAAGAGATGGTAACAGGAGAGTTATTTTATTCAGATAACAACTTACATACAACTCATTGAGAGAATGAAACAACATAAAGCGTTAGACGTCTGAAATATATATATAATAGAGGTAAACAATCGTGTAATTGGCACAAAAATTCACCATATACTGTGAGGCGAATGGCCAAAAGTAATTTCTGACGTAATACAATACTCTTGCCAATAAATGGAGACACAAAACACACTAAATAATCTATACTAAATTGACCTTCAAATTAATCTCAATAAATCCTGTCATAATAACAAATTAATCATCAAATGAAAGATCCAGGTAAAAAATGGTCAATCAGGAATGTGATACTGCAAATACACATAAGAGTTAAGTTATCCTAACTGACAGTCCCTAAAGGGCAAACACTAACAATTTAGTCTCATATAAGAAATTTCCTCCCGACTGACTATTAGAATATTGGATATATTAGAATCCATTCACTAAGGTTATAATATTGAATTCTACTCCCCCTAATGGCTTTCAAATGAAAAATATTAGTAAATAAAGCCAAGGCTGTGGTATAGCCTCGCCGACATGTGGCCCCTTCTTTGACTAACAACTCATAAACTTTAAACATTCTCAACAATGATAAATAGTATTTTAATAAATAACAAGATGAATATAATTCCCTAAAAATTAAACTAAGAAGAGCTGGCAAACGATGCTATCAGGTTTAAATGACCGCCCCAAGTGGCGGTACCCAAGGTGCAAAAAAACTAATCCACTAAGCGGATAAGAAAAGTTTCAAACTAAGGATCCAAGGGTCCCCCATAGGTGTTGTAATAAAAGGCGAACAAACAGTTTGAAATAACCGTCCAAAGATATTAAATATTATCATGACTTTAAGAGCCCAAAATTTACTATGTCCATATAGTGCCAATAATTAATCAGTTTTAAGTATTACTAAACTAGAACAATAAGTTTGAATAGAATAAAACCTTTTAAGCCAAAAGGGGATTTTGAATAACCTAACGTTTAAATCAGCCTCTGGCAATGTCGCTCACCTTGTAGCCAGTAAGTAATATATGTCTACAACACAAAAACACCATCATTATATACCCTAAAGATATGCCATGTGCTCTCGAAGCGTGAGAACAACAGGAGGGAGAGAGGGTTGGGGGCCACCATGCGTATAGAACATACTGTAACATGCTCCAAGTCACCAGACGCGCGTGAAAGTACAGTTCTACGAGTTGGCCAAGTGCGGCCGATCGAGCGCAGTGAGCTCATGCATATCACTCTTCTTTTTTTTCATGTGGGCACGGCTTGGCACTGGCGTCGGGAAATGAACCTCAGGCCTGGCTTCAATCAAATGTTAGACAGTGCCACGATATGTTGTGGAGTTATAGTGTTTTGTTGAGACGGTTCAACTGGGGCCAGGTTAGTGAGTGAGACAACCTCTGAATGTTTATATGTTGTAACAAGGTTACAGTTATAAAAGTATATATCTATAACTTAATGGTCAGTAAGAGTGACTTAAGTGTGAATTAACAAAATGAGTTTTTTTAATTAATAAATTACCAAAATGTTGTTAGATACTATTTTTTTAAATACTTTAGGGTTTTTCAGTATCAGTATCCCCTGAAATGATCCTTCACTGACCTTAACCCTTACGTCTGTTGAGCTTCACACTCTGGAAAAGGTCGTGTACAATTGGCCATGGCTGACTAATGTCTTGGGCATATAAATACCAACCTTATCCAAGGTTTTATCTTGTTACTTATTAATAGTTAATAAGATAATTAATAGGATAATTAAACTGAACTACCTCCGTCTCAAAATAAAAGAGATTTCAGAGTCTAAAGGAGAGGCATTACCATGAGACAAACCCGTTAAATTGTCGTGTAGATTAGATTTACAACCAATTTTGTCATTGCAATGCGGGTTCCATTGAATAGGCACTGTTTGGTATTACACACACACACAGATGCACACACACACAGATACACACACACACACAGAGATACACACAGAGACACACGCACTCACAAATACACAAAAAAAAAACATTAGTATTATTATATTAGCTGAAATTTGATTAGAGAAGTATTTTGTTGTATAAATATATATATAGGCTATATAAAGATAAGTTTAAGTTAAATAAATATTTGTAACGTTACCTGTACAATTTTCACGGACCAAAGAAACACTTTTTGGTAACTAATATGATTACAAATCAACCAAAACATGAACACAGGTCACTTATTTATAATTATTATAAGCTGCATTTCTTTTCTTAAGTTTTCAGCTTTCTATCTGCTTGAAACCTACTATTTTTTAACAGATATACTTACATAAATGTGACCTGGTGGTCTAGGGGTAAGGTGTCAGACTTCTATGCTGGCAGCCGGGGTTCAATCCTCGGTCACGGCACAGATTTAGCTGATTTCCAAACCTTTCCTTCACCTCTGACAAGACATCTTGTGAATGTGGGGAATGCCAGGCCTTCACCGTGGTTCGGATTCCACGTTAAACTGATAGGTCCTTCATTTCATCTCACAATCATCCTACCATCACACATTAGCGTAAGTGCGTATAACTCGAACGGGTAGTAAGACGCGGTGCTAATAATAATAATAACATTCTATTTTTATGGTTCATTGTAGATTAATTAACTCTATAATAATAGTAAAATCCAATAAAGAATCCTGTTCGGTAATTCACCCTGCAACTTTGTATTTAACAATGCAGGCCTTTCCTAAAAACTACAAACTAAACAATTCCCTTGAAATAAGGAAAAAATATGTGAGCTATCTTATGAGGACTAGATAATTATGTGGAGAGAATCTTCTGAAATGAATAAACTCGATCTGGTTTGATTTAAAATGGTGTTCAGAGCAAAACTAGACGATTCCAAAGAACGAAGATGCTTCTTTCATTTCACCCCATTGGGAACGCGAAAAGCTTATTTGAGATTTTTAGGTACTGGAACTATTTTATATTATTTTAAAACTGTAAGAGTTAGTCAAAAAAATTGAATTGATTAAATAGACAAAATATTAAATTTATTAATTATGACCCGCCTCGGTGGCGTAGTTGGCTAACGCGCTAGTCGTGTTTAGCTCGACTGCTGAGGATGGGGAGATCGAGGTTCGAATCTCGGTCGGGCGAAATGAGGGTGGTTTTTCCTAAATGGTTTTACACTCTCCCTCCACGCAAATGCGGATTCACTTATTCTAATTCAACCTTCCTGATCCCTAATCCATTAGGATAATTAGTACTTAAAGCGTATAATATGAACGGGTAGTAAGACGCGGTGCTATTAATATTATTATTATTATTATTATTATTAATTATGGCTGTAGCTGCATACAAATTTAATATTCTTTAAATTGAAAAATAACACATAGACACGGGAATCGGACCCAGGAAATTAAGCTTAGTAAACCAATGTTCTAATTAGATAGCTACCCTGGATGGTTCAGTGGTTAGAAAGCATTTTTGTACAAAGCCGAAGGTTCCGGGTTCAATTCCCGTGTCAACGAATCATTTTTCAATCTAAGGAATAAAACATTTAAATATATCCGCAGTAGCTATTATACGATAATGTTAAATTTATCTGAACTCATAATTTCTCTTTGGCAATTTTAAAATCAGTGAATGAAATGGTTCCTAAAAGGCTAGTTTGTGCAAATAGCTAACAACGGAAATCATCCAACATTAAATGATGTAAGTTAAACACTGTTTTTGCAGATTTTTATTTTTTTGTGAACCGTGCACCCTTCAGTTTTGCTTTACCCCTCACGACACACACTCTTAGACCAATCAGATTATTTGCTAGACCAAGAGTCCTGTCTCCTTTTAGAGAGCCGACAAAGCCGCTCCCTACTCTAGTAACGATGACAAAGGACGTTACAAACACTTGGAAGAATATGTTTTACTTACAAACGTGTGAATTTCTAAATCCTCGTGACTGTAATTATAAGGAGATTTAATAGCATAATAAGTTGCTATTATTATTATTTATAGTAAAAAATAAATTCTGAAATGATGTTTGATAGCTTAATTTTTCACAAAGATTTTTGCTGCGCATTGAGTATCGTAGTTAAAAAGATGTGTTAGGACTAGTGTCCAACCAAATGCCTTTTTTTTTGGCCAAAGTCGAAGCCAGAGGTGAAGGAAGTGTTTGGAAATCAGATAAATCTGTGCCGGGACCGAGGATCGAACCCCGGCCGCCAGCACACAAGTCTGACACCTTACTCCTAGACCACCAGGTCACCGTATAGAATATGACTAAATAGAAATCATCAACTTAGGTTGTCACTCACTAATTACCCCATTCAATATCTTTCTCTACTACTACTCGACCCAAAGACGATCCAAGAAAACCTTACTGCAACCATAGTTGAGTTCTGACTGGCGATCTACAGAAAATTCGACATACGCCGGTGCAACGCGTCACGTCCATAGCCATTCCCCAATGTCACACCAGATATTACTAATGATCTGTTGTTAACGAACTTGTCTAAATATGGGAAAATTACGAGTCAGACGAGGGAAATTGAAATAAGCTATAGATTACCACAATTATCTCATGTCTACTCGTTTAAACGTATTGTTTATATTATCCCTAACAGGGGAGACTCACTTCCTTTGTTTATTAATTTAACAATAGATAATATGTCATGGCGAGTATATTTGTCCACTGATGATGCTAAGTGTTTTCGACGCTCGCTTTCCGAACACATGGCAAGGAACTGTACACAAGATGTGTCGGCCACTGAGTGTGCAAGTGAGCCCCACCGAAACACTACTTTCAGTGATGTTGTTGGCACTAGCAAAATTACGCGGTTGACTGAGACCAGGGGCAGCGCTGACCCCGTTAAATCAGATAATCTACCAGCTGTTTATTATGTATCCACTATTAGTATACTTACTGTTCCTAATCATCGCCCTCAGTCATTTTCAGAGATATAACAATAACAATATCGACAAGAACAACAAGAGCGACAACAACAAGAGGAACAACAACAATAGCAACAACAACATAAAGGTGAGGTCACAGACAGTTCTCTAGTTTTTGAGAGTGTGGAAACTGATAGTGTACAACAATGTGGTCAAAAATCACCCGATAAATTAAGTGAATCTCACATGGAGGATAGTATTACTGGGGAGTTTTTAATACCACCTAGTTCTATCAGTTATATTGTTGGGAAAAGGTCAATTAATGCCCTTGAGGAGTCATCGGATGTCAGTGAAGAAGATTTAAAACGTCAAGCACTAGAACATAATTATGACTTCGATGATCATTGGTCAGTTGTGTCAAAATCTTCTTCGAGTTCACAGGCAGAAAATTTAAAAGTCAAAGATGCTTTTGAGTATTGACGAATTAATCCGGAAATTTAATTTTAAAGACAAACAATATTCTTTGAATAAAGAAACGTTTTCAAAAACTTTTTTGAAAAATCTAGGGTTTTAAAAACGCAGCTGCAGTGGCATGTGGGTTTACAACCAACTATTGTAACCGGTCTCCCTCATCATCCCAATCAAATAATGGACAGAGGTGGAAACAAGAGAGTTATATTTTTTATTCATTCAAACATAATACAGCTCAATGGGGGAGCGGAATATTATAGATTACAAATACCAAGTGCCAGTATGCGCCTGATGGGCGAAGTAACATACAAACACATGCCACGGCCAGAAGGACGATACAACCATAACAAAGTATTCGCTGCCTTATAATAAGGCCTTAGAAATGGCACTGTAAACGGGTGACCCCGATCTGTTGATAAATTGGTCTCCTTACACACGTTAAACGTTACAATTCTCAAATAATAGCACAGGCCCAGCCTAAACTCTAGCATAGCCCAAAGGGAGTCAAGACCCCATAGTTAACTAGTACAGCCGAGAGGCATATCAATAGCATCAAAGTGAGTACAAAGTTTCCAAGCCCAACAATAATAACTCCACCCAATTAAGTAATAAGTTAGACCCCATTGGGAGATTTATGAGTTAGGTGGCCCGCGGTCCCACTATTGAGAAACCACAAACTAATATTTGCCAAACATAACAATAAACTATATATTATCTCCCTAACAACCATACACACAAATATAGATATATGAAACGTACCGATAAACTATCTAGACCCACTAACAATCCCAGGTATATAACATATAAAAAAAACGGGGATTATCCCGACTAACTAACAACCCCATGTATACAAACAATAAACATTAACTAAAAGCACCCGTGTTTCTCTTAGATAGTTTGCGGCCCTACACTTATCCACTTTTTGTTCATGCAGAAAGAACATAAACATAACTTCCTATTATATATGGCCTCCAAGACAAAAATGCACCAGATTGCGAACATTCCGCGAAGCGGAAATTTGAAATATTAATACGGGAACCAGATGGGTCCCCCCCTTTAATTACCATAGTCGTAAAGACGACTACCGATACCCCGCAGCCATGACTATTCGTTAAATAAATAAAGAATATAAATATCTACAATCCATACGAAGTCCGAAACATTGAATTTTGAAAATATAAATAAGATTTTAAGCCAAAGAGAATTTTGATTAATTACGACGAGCCCACTTATGAAGTAAGACTCTTACCTCCTAAAAGCCCTGAGTATAATGCGTGCCAACACATCGCACCACAACACTTTTATACCCTGAAGTTATCATGTGCTCTCAGAACGGACGGATAGGGGGGGGATTATCTAGAAGCATCCACAGAGTCCTGGAGCAATAAGCCACACGCACAACATAGTCTGTCGAAGGTCCCATAATGTTCCATAAAGTTCTGGTTGGAAGCACAAGGCGATGTTCACTTGTCTTCTCGTCTGATGAAGGGGGAAGGGGGGGGGCTCCCCGCCCCGCCCGTGGCGAGCGTCTAAAGCCGGCTCAGTCAGTTGTAGTGCGCGTTGAGGGTAGTGTCTTGTGTTGTGAAGTTAATTCCACGCGAGTCAACAGGGACAGCGTAAGGTGAGCGTTACAATTATCCCATGTTTCGTTGTGACAAGGTTACCCTATAAGGACCTAGCCAGAAATGTTGCAGGATTCATTGTCCTGTATCCGAAGTCGCAATTTAAGACGGCGATTGTTGCGTTTGATTAAGTCCCTGCAAGAAGCAGTTTATTAAGTTCCAATATTATTTAATGATTAATTAATATAAAAGCACAATGTGTTTCTAACTTTCTTTATTTTTCATGATTTGTGCTCTAACTCTTAATGCACGTGGTCCAAACATTTATGGCAAAGGGTACATGCCTTCTATGTACTCAAAACGGGTAAGAGCAGATATTTTGTATGTTCAGGAAACTAACTTGAGCTCACCACCTACGTCATATATCTTGGCAGACTTTACCATTTTTTATCGCCCCATCAATTCAAGCTATTTCTGGGGTATTAATTGCAATGAGATCATCTATAAACCATGAGGTTATGAGACACACCCTATTGGAACCAGAATATGCACATGTTGTAGTATCAAGAATGTTTGGTAAAATTTAACATTTTGTTAATATATAAATATATATGCCTCAAGATAGTACTCATGCCATCTTTGTGGTCGGGGTTTTGACACGACACTTACAGCGCCTTGGAGTCTTAGAGAATGTGTTTCTGGCCGGTGATTGGAACGTAACGCTTCTACCAGAAGACAGGATTAATTGTAATGAGACCAGACTAGCGCTTAGCCAGGCCCTAGTTTCACTTAATAAATTGTTTGATGTATGGAAAAACGCTCATCCTGATAAAAGAGGTTTCACGTATACGGATATTCATACAAATGTGCCTCACTCACGGTTAGACCACATTAATGTAAACCCTAGCTTGAATTCTTTTGCTATATAACCAAAAATAGTTCCATCTTTTTCTGACCACTCTGGGTATATTTGTTTGCTTCAAGTAGATGCAAAAAAGTGTAGACAGGCATACTGAAGGCTCACTACACCATTTTTAGAGGATGCACATTACAAATTAATTATAAGTAATATTGCCAGTTTTTATTCAGAACATATGTACCATAGTAAAAACCCATTGTTGTGGTGGGACGAGTTTATGTCAGAAGTACGTGAAGTTTCTATGCGATACTCTGTGGACAAGATCAAAATTGTTTATGCGGTAATTAGTGAATTGGAAGTTATGGCTCAACAAATTCTACCCATATTTTGACGGCAGATGAAAATTACTTTCTTATTCTTTGTGAAGCAGATATTAGAAAACTGTACAGTCGTATGGCCATTGACATTCAATCTGTTGAGTGTTCTCGATATATGGATACACAGGACCCCGAGTATCTTGCACCGTTTAGACAACGTCCTGCACACCTTTCTTTAGAATCTCTGAATATAAACGGACAGATCACGTCCGACCCAAATGAAATTCGTAATTATACTTGTGAACATTTTAAGAAACATTTTTTATTCACTCTTAGTTACAGTGTTGAAGTGCCAGAACTGTATAATGGTTTTCCCTCCATATCTGAAGATCAAAAGGATGTGTGTGACTGACATTTCTTTAGAGGAGTTGACGGAAGCAGTTCGTGCACTCAATAAAAATAAAGCTCTTGGATACGATGGTCTACCATGAGTGTTCTATCAATATTTTTGGAGGGAAATCTCACATATGTTTTTAAAGATGATTTATGTTGCTTTGGAATCTGGTAAGCTACCATCGTCAATGAATAAATCTGTTCTTATTTTACTTCCCAAGGATGGGGATAGGACTTTGATACATAATTGGAGACCAATTTCTTTACTTAATGTTTACTATAAAATATTGCCTCGCACCATTGCTTCTAGGATGCAAACTGATCTCTCTGATGTGATTCATTATTCCCAGACGTTTTGCATTCCACAACGGTCCATATATAAAAATTTGCATCGTAAGCCAGATGTTATTCACAGTGCCAATGCCAAAAATATTCCACTCGCTGTACTTTACCTGGATCAGGAAAGTGCTTATGACTCAATTGAACACATCTACATGTTTTCTACGCCATCCAAATTCGGGTTTGGAATCAAATATAAATCGTATGTTCGTACCTTATATCTGAGGTCACAAGGTTTGCTACGAATTGAAGATGTATTAATGGCGCCAATTCCAATGTTACGTGGAATAGGGTAAGGGGACCTATTATCTGGCCCTTTGTTCACTATATGTATAGAATCTTTCTTACATATGTGCAGGCAGACTTTGTCAAATTATGGGTTTAGATTACCGTCGTTTAGTGAAGCGCTAGTTGTCTCTGCGTATGCAGATGATTGACACTTTTCATTACCCATGATGAGGGGTTCAAGGTACTTTCTACAGCATTTATGAGATATAATTGTAAGTCTGAATTAGAATTGAATGTGAGTAAGACTAAAGCTCTCTGGGTTGGAAATTGGAGAAATAGAACGGATGAACCCAACAACTACCAGTGGTCTTCTGAGGGACTTAAATATCTTGGTATTTATATTGGGAACACTGAACATTGGGTTAGCGAAGACTGGGTCGAGGCGGAAAGTGATGTTAGTCGTGGTTGGATGAAGTGGACTCATTGGCTGTACAGGACCTCGTATAGAGGCAGAAGATTATTAATAAATCAACTCTCTGGATCTAAGTTGACACATTTGCTTACAGTAATCCAACCACCAGCAAAATTAATTGGTGATATTAATAGATTGTATGTCAATATGTTTTGGAATGGTAATCATGGGTTAAAGTTACAGGTACGTGTTTGCTGAAATACGATTTGGGGAAATTTCAGTTACCAACCTTCCTAGTAGAGTAATCTGTCTCCAACTCAGATATAGCCTATAGAAAAAAGGCTGATGCAAAACAGGAATTTGTTAACTTAAAAACTTCACCTTGAAGGTTAAAATATTACTTCATATGGATCTCTGTCGGGATTTTATAGCTCAGTTCGCAGTGACTGGCAAATGTTTGGTATTCGAAAAGTTACCTGTTCGCACCCAATCCAGGTTAATACAAATGTTACTAAGTATTCCTTCTTGAGTGGTCTTCTCGGGATATATGTAGAATTTCCTCAAAAACGTAAGAAAATGTATGTGGAATGTACCGCTAAGCTTATTGATGGTGGTCTTCCAGACTAATTGGTGTGATAATGTGTTTTTATGGAAAATATTGTACCAATACCCCACGGATAGTTGTGATGCAGATATTTCTTGGAGATTTCTTCACGACCACCTGGTTACACCTGTTGGATTGTTCACATGGAAAAGATACCACAGTAGCCTGTGCCCGTGGTGTGACCAAAGGGGAAAGTTAACTGAGTGTATTTCTTTCTGGACATACAGAAATATTTTGTGCAAATTAGTTGGAGGAAATTTGATTGTTAATTTTTACAGAAATGTTTTTACATACATAATGTAGATAATTTGTATTCAACTCAATTACTGATTGTATTGTATATCATGGTATATGTTTTAATTTGACAATTAATTGTATTGATATATTAACTACATATCTCTGTCTCTCTCTCTGTCTGTCTGTCTGTACCTCCAACTAGAGGCTAAACTATTTTACCGATCAGGCTAAAACATGGTATCTAGGGTTTCCATAAGGTTGCCCCGAGGGCTTTTTGGAATTGGATATCCAACCCTAAAATTGAGGGTAGTTCACTGAAGGGCAAAAAGAGAAAAAGTCGATTTTCTCAAAATTGGCTCTAGCGATTCTGATTAAATTTCAATAAAAAACATTTATAAATATTAAAAACAAAATGGCTTCTCTCAATATTTCTGCAAAATGACTTTAAAGGCTCCGGTCTGATGCGTAAATTATCTATTTTTTGTAATATCTCCTAAACTATTTGAGATATGAAATTACTTATCGTTACAAATATGTAGGTCTCTTTATAATATATATATTTTATAATAAGCATATTTTTATAAAACCAATAACTTTCAAGCTATACGTAAATATATATATATTTTTTAACTTTTTGAACACAAAAGGTAAAAGTATTTTGACCACCAAAGAAAATCTAACCTGAAATGTTGATGGATGTCGAAGTCTTAAGACCCCCAAAACCATACAAAGTGGTCTTTGCAATGACGTATGTATGTGTGTCTGTTTAAACTTAAATTTAAGGGTAGTTTAAGAAAGGGCGAAAAGATAAAAAATCGATGTTCTCAAAATCGACTTTAACGATTTTGATTAAAATTCGTATGTAGGTGTTGATTAAGATTATAAATAAACTGGCTATTTTCATTTTAGCATGAAAATGAATTTTAGGGTACTTTACAGGAGCAGAAACTTCTGTATCTCCGCAACTATTTGAGATACCAAATAACTTATTATTGAAAAATTGTAGTACCATTAAAAATAAAACGCTTGTATATGAAATATATTTTTATAAATCCAACAGTTTCTGAGATATTGGCAAATATATTAATACAATTTTATGAGCATTAGTTGTAAAGAGATACTACTGAAGTTTTAACGCAATAATTCTCCAATGTCATAGAAAAATTAAATATGTCTCTCAAAATATGTATGTTGTTTTCCCTTAAACTTCTTAGGAGAAATGTTTGAACAACAATTATTTATCTACAGTTTAGATTCAATAGACAATATTTACATTTTTTATTGGTAAAAATTTATAAATGAGGAATTTAATAGCAATGCGATGGCATAAAGATTTGCAACACCTAATAAAATGTCAAAAATTGTAAATGGAAGTTGAAATTTTAATATGAAGTGTTGACCCTTGTGAACCCATCATTGACCTTTTTTTATCGGTCCAAACATACAAATGAGGACATTAATTCTTTAAAAACAAAATTATAAACTTTAAAACTGTGACTCAATTTGTTTTTAAATAACTATAGTGCAATTTATGCTTTGGTTTGTTAGTGCATATTATGTCGTTTCACATATATTACGAGTTTTGAGTAAATATCTCCATTTTCAAAAAATAGAGAGAGAGAAAGTCCGTGTGGAGTTCCGTACTTTCTCGCTATCTTACAGATAGATACAGTATTGTGATCGTCAAAAAAAATTAACTAGATCTTGATGAATGTCGACGTTTCATGACCACCGAGTCCGAAAAAGTGGTTTTTGAATTTCCGTATGCCTGTCTTTCTGTCTGTCTGTACCTTGGACCAGAGCCTAAACTAATTTACCGAGTGGGCTAGAACTCGGTATCTAGGGTTTTCATACGATTACCCCAAGGAAATTTTGGAATTGGATATCTAACCCTAAAATTAATGGTAGTTTACTGAAGGGCAATAAGAGACATAGTCGATTTTCTCAAAATCGGCTATAAAGATTTTGCTTAAATTTCTTTTCAAAACATTTATGAATATTCTTAAGTAAATATCTACTCTCAATATTTCGGCAAAATGATGAGTAAATTCTCACTTTTTATCATATCTCCGAAACTATTTGAGATATGAAATGACTTAGGATTGTAAATATATAGATCTAATTATGTTACAAATATTTTATTCGCTACAATTTTTCATAAAACCAATAACTTTCATTCTATACGCATATATATATAGTTTTAACTTTTTAAACACTAAAGGTAAAGTATTGCGACTGTGAACAAATATCTAACCTGAAATGTTGATGGATGTAGACGTCTCATGACACCCCGAACCCTAAAAAGTGGTACTTGCAATGCCGTCCGTCTGTGTATCTTTTTAACCCTAAAATTAAGAGTAGTTTGATAAAAAGTGAAAAGAGAAATAATCGATTTTCTCAAAATAGATTCTAACAATTTTGATTAAAATTCGTACCTAGCCGTTAATTAATATTATAAACTAAATTGCTATTTTCATTTTCCCATGAAAATTAATTTAGGGTACCTTACAGAAGCGGAAAATTTCTTATCTCTACAACTCTTTGAGATACTAAATAACTTATAATTGCAAAAAATGTAGTACTATTAAAAATTTAAAAAAACTTTTATTTGAAGTGTATCTTTATAAAACCAGTCTAGTTTCGGAGATATTGTCAAATATATTAAACAATTATGTGAGATTTAATTGTACAGAAATACTTCTTAAGTTTTAACGCAATAACTCTCTAATTCCATAGCGTAAGTTTATATTATTTTTTTTCTAACCCTAATGGTAAATATTTGTACAACAATGATATTTATTGTTTAAGACTAAATAGTCAATATTTACCTGTGTTTTTGGTCTAAATTTATAAATAAATAATTTAATAAAAATGCATTAACATTAAGATGTGCAACCCATAATAAAATGTCGAAAATTTTAACTGTAAGTAGAAATTTTAATACGAATTATTAACCCCAGTTGACTCAATATCAATCTTTTTATTTTTGTCCAAATATACTAGTGAGTTCTTTAATTCATAAAAAAGAAAATCATAAAATGTTAATCCGGGAGTCAAAAAATGTTTAACGTAAGTAAAACGCCGTTTTTCTCGGGTTTGCTAGTGTAGGCCTATATTATTTCGTTTCACATCTATTACGAATGTTGAGTAAATACCTCCATTTATAAAAAATGAAGTGAGAAAGTCCTTGCGAAGTTCCGTACCATTTATTTTGAGAGTGTTTGTCAAATATACTAATGTTGTTTTCTCATTCCTTCTTGGAAATGTTATATATTTTAAATGGATGAAACTTTTTTTTTGTAAATATTATGGATAATTATGATAATAGTTAGGGTGGTTATGAGTAAAATTTCAGATAATAATATTGACGCGTTACGAGTCATTTTTGTCGTTACACATAAAATATTGTTCTCTGTCCCTTTTGAACTTGTTAAATATTTTAATTTAAGGAACTTTGAATTTTTGTGAGAAAGATGACGATGTGTCATTGCTAAGAGGTATTCACTATTAGTCTTTGTCGTCAAGACTTGTTTCTTTTTGGTCCAGGTAACTAAAAATATGTATTAGAATATAATTGTATTTTTTATTAAATTTTCCAATATAATGCTTGTGGGAATTAGCTTCCAGTTAGATGTAGAGGAACTTATGCTACCGTATTATGTTGGTAAGACATTAGTTCTCTTACGCACTCAAGAAAGATTGAATTGCATGTCTTTAAATTTACTCAACTAAATATATGATTTTTGTACCTACGGTACTCTCTTTATATTTTCCGGACATCCATAGTAAGGCCATTGAAGTATTTTTCCTATTTGTAATACTTCTCTCTTTATATATATTATCCATTAAACTATTTCTCAACAATATATAAATAATTATTTATCACTAAAATACAGAACCATTTCCGTTTAACGAGAGAGAGAAATTCAAAAACAGGATGAACAGTTTTATAAAATTAATATTAATAAATAATGTCCTACTACTTATTGTACTCCTGGTTGGTTAATCTCAACTTAAGTATTGGCTAGGTTACCACAAGCCAAATTTCTCTTTAGGGATTTTGACCTCCCACCCCTCTCCCCCCCAAAAAAGCTCCCATACTATCCTTTTTAATTATTATTTAAATAAGGGGTTAGATTATTATAAATATAATAGGCATTTAGATAATATAATTGTGTTTGTTTTTAGTAGATACATTATAATATAAACTTAATGATATATAATCGTAGAATTTTTGTAACGATGATAAATCTCAGTATTTGATCAAATATTGACATTATTAATGAAGTCCTAATTACTGGAGTCTTATAGAGTACTAAAATAATTGTATATATTCAAGAAAAACTAAAACTATCAGCGTAAAAGATTAAACCAACACAATAGTCATGAATATGTATCTTAATAATTTTTACAATTTAACTTGTGACTCAGTGCTAGTATGATCGACTCCTATAATGCATTTATCGTAGAAAGGGCCTTTAAGAAAATAGAAATATATAATTTTTGTAGCCAATAATGTTAGCTAGTGTTGTTTTATAGCTATTGATAATATCATTTAAAGTGACAGCTGAATTTCACATGACTTGAAGTGTAAATACGTAAAAGTATATCTAGTATCATTTATAAATAAAATATAGTTGTAAAAGAAAGGGCTATGGTTTAGTGAATCAGTTCTTCTAGAATATCAATAATATTTGGCTTAGTTTTGTTACACATATAAAGTTCATGCATCAAAGTTTACGCGGTGCTTTTATTTAAGCACTACTAGCACCGGTGGTTAAACATGTCTAGTATTATACTCATCTAGTCTGATTTGTCGACGATGGGAGGTCAGCAGGGCCTTCTTAAGGTAGAATTTGTCCACGGGCAAATACTGGCTAGGCGCAACCCCCCCCTCCCCCCTTTATTATTGTCTTTTACCAACATTTACATCCATCCAACACAGATTCCATGCCTTCCTGCTTCCGTCCCAGTTTTTTTTTATGCTACCATGTAAAGTGAAAAAATATTAATAATATATACTTACCAAAACAATGAAGAACATCAAATGATTGTATTCAGGCCAAATTTACTACTTCTACTTATAAAGCCTATAAGTAAATCACAAAAATGTAAATAACATATTAAAATAGGTAATATATAAGATTGTAGTTAAAAGAAAAACCGCACCAATAACAAGCAAGAGTCATTGATCATTCTACTCTCTATCTGTATATAATATTCTCAGTCTTTATTTACAAGTCCACTTTCTGTGATTTTACTGCACCATAATTGTGAATTAAACTGTCAAACAAAATGGTATCCATCAATTCAGCATTTATAGCAAAAGAAGCCATCCCCGAAAGTCTCTCTTCACTGGTTGAGTTTCGTAAGTAATTCTTCACCCTTATCAGAACTGGGAAAGATAGTTCAGAACGTGCATTGCTAGAAGTAATAAAAAAAATTCCGGAGGAAGGTGTATACATTAATATAGGTAACGATTAGGCCCTTGCTTAGAATAGTTTTCAATAAATTTCCGGGAGACAATTTATTCAGTTTAAGTTCTTTGAGGAGCTCCTGGAAATGTACACACACTTCAAATAATTCACTATCCACATTGTTGGGATATGTGTTTCAACAGCTTTGCTGGCACTTTCTCTAGTATCATGGGGTGGCATCAAAAATATGCTACCAAGAAAACAAAATCTTAAATCGAAATCAGAATATGCAGATATTCTGCATGAAAGATCCACAATCATATCAATGGTAAACCAAAATATGTTCATCCTGATATCTCCGCTGCAGTAATAATCGTGTCATTGTCTATATTGACCTCTTCAGAATGCAGTCTTTTCTTATTGGCGCTTTTTCTTTTATGTCCATACACTTCAAATCCAGATATATTTTCCCCTTCATATCATTATAGTCAAATCTATCTAGCAGCCCTTCCACATAACTTATTAGTAAATTATACAGCAGGATTACGTCATTAAAATGAGTAGTAATAGTTTGAAGACTCTTGATCAATCTGTACAATCATTTTAGACACTTTATCCAAATTTTTGTTAATATTTTGGTCTCCAACATAGCAAAGCTAGCACACAAAACTTCAGCCTCAGCTCGTATTTCCAGTTTTTCTCATGGGTTATTTGCAATTTTTGTTGCAGCTGAAAGAAAAGTGTGGTAAAATGCCATTATGAATCATGTCTTGAAGACCACCGTGTTGTTGACAAAGACTTTGGCAGCAGATTTATGTCAGCATTAATTGTTTTAATTTCACCTTGGAGAATTTCTCATCTGTCTGTCGACTCACTGAAGAGTGAGAATACCATCAAGTCAATGTATTTAAGAGATTTTATGAAAATGGTAAAATTAAAAAATTCAATTACTCTCATCAACCGCCCCCTTAAAACAAGCGCCCCTGGATAATAGCCCCATTTGTCCCTTATGTTAAGACGGCCTTAGAGGTCAGTGTTATAATTCTTTCTGGATGTGCTGGCATAGTTTTTACTAACTTTTTTCCACGATCCTTCCACGGATATCCGAATACATTTTCCTCTAACTTACCGTTAGTGTAATTAAATGTACACAGCTTGGAAGAGTAGTGAGAAGAATCTAATTAGTGGTTCTGTACTTAGGCAAGTATTTTCTTCTATGAATAGACCCTACCTCAGAATTAAATATATCATAAAATATGTAAATGTCAATTTCAAAATTACTACTATCTCTAATTAGTTTCTAAATAAAAAATGCTCTACAAAATTAATGTAATTAAACATCCTTTTCTTTAAAAAGATTCCTTTTCACGCTTTTGTGTACTTAGAAGTTATAAAACGCTATTAGATCACAAAATGTTACAATACTTGATTTTCGATTTCTAAGATATATTGTTTTAAAGCAACTAGAAAGCGATATAACTGTTAAAACTTACTTAATCCTAAGATTAGGTTTAACGGTTTTAGATAATGTTGATTATATTTTGAAATCAATTTATTAAGCTACCTCCGTCCAAAGGCAGTCAAGCTAAATTGTATTTAAAGGGCACTTGTAGTATAGGCTATGTATGTTGCAAAAGGTGCTCTCCTCTATTTAAATACAAAAAAGTTTATTTTTGAAGGAAGGGTAATCTGTCTTACAATAATTAAGGATTGGTGTGCTTTTGAAATGCACACACATATTGGGAAAACGATTCTTCCTTGTAGGAATTTTTGATTATGTTGCCCATGAACGGCACGTAAATCTTATAATAAGAAATATAATTAGTATTTAAGGCTATATTGGTGTTTATTTGTATATCTTTTGAAATTTTTGTGTTCTTGAAATTGGTTTTGCTTCTTATTTTAAATTAAATGTGTTTAGGGGGAACCAAAATTACAATTGATTATATACTATTAATTAAACTTTGAACTAAGTTCTTATTACAAACTTAGTAAATATCAATAATTTATAAATAAATAAATAAATATATCCAGCACACACACATATACATATATATATTTTATATATTATTTATATATATAATATAAAATTATTATATATATATTATATAAAATTATTCATAAGTGTATACAATAATGCGGTGCAGTGGAATCTACACTGAAAAAGAAACTAAAAGTAGGATATTAAAATATCACAGTGCTGGGACCGTTTCTTTATCGAGAGACTTACAGCGACAGATCAGAAAGAAACTACCGTTATGGTGTAGAGATTTTTACTGACGTTGTTAGTAGATATTTGAGGTATCCAACATTGCGCTCATAACACGGTTAAGCCCTCCTGCACCCCGACTGTAGGGTTCGTTGAAGGGTGTGCGACATATCCCAGATCTTATTTACAGCAGCCACAATTGCATTACACAGATGTTCTTTCATCTTGTGCCGTTAGTAGTGCACAATTCCCTTCATTTGGCCTCACAACCAGAAGTCGCAAGGTGTGATATTGGGATAACACGCCGGCCATGAAACAGGCCCGTTGCGTCCAATCCCTCGCCTGGGATAGTATTCTTCCTAATGACGTCTCACTTTACGGTCATAACGTGCAGGGGCTCAGTCCTGAAGCAGCCACATACTCAGCTGCGTTCCCAGTGGAACATCCAAACTTTGACCAATCTACCTCAGGCAATGATTCAGTGCCACAAATATCCCTGGATTTGGGTATTGTTGATCAGGAAAACGTGCAGCAAACGTACGAGAAGCGGCAGAAGAGCTATGTAGTTCCTCGCAGTAAATCAGAATCATATCAATCACTTCCTTCTTTGTGTTAAGGTGCCCCATCTTAATGCCAACTTTCAATTACAGCAAGTAACTGAGTGTGACTTTCCGTAACTCTGGCACTCAGGATGATGCTTGCGCAATGCTACCCACAAACGTAGCTATATCTCGATAACGAAGCAGTCCCAACATTATGTTGTGATTAGCCTTTTAGTTTCTTTTTCAGTGTGGATTCCAAAGCATCATTATATTGTAGGCAATTAAGAATCAACCTATATTATAAACACACACAAATATATATACATACTAATATCGCAACTAACCCATTCAGTAGTGTGACATTAAAGAAATTAATGTAACTCCTATATATGTAAGAGAATCCTTAAATTGGCTATGCACCCACAAAAAAATAAATATTTTTATTAATTTAAAATTATATAATTTTATTCAATGGAAATTTGAAAAAAGATTAAAACTCTTCCTATGCTCATGCGATCATTACAAAATTACTTAATGGATTAATAAGTATTTAAATATGTATTTTAAGAAATGTGCTTATTTTACTAGATTTTTAATAATAAACTCAATTAATTACTGTGGCATCAATTAGGTATTAAATTATTAATTCTGTATATGCTTATAGCTTGTGAAAATACTAGTAATACACATTCTAGGTAGGTAGTAAGGATTTGCTTAGGTCAGTAAGATTTATAAGTGCTTATTCTAATGTAAAAAGCTTTAATAATATGCCCAAAATCGTGAGGATAAACATTTAATGAGGACTGTTAAATAATTATATCTAGAATATTATTTGAAAGTAAACGAATGTAGCTGGAGTAGTTTGATCAAATTATCCTTTTTGGTAGGCCAACATCACTTGTTATTTTTTAGCTTGCACAACAATCCTTTATTAAGAGTTTCAAACACTTATTTATATACGTTATTCCAAAGAAATATTTTAAATTGTTAGATATGTTATATTTACTCAAACATAATAATAATAATAATATATTTTTAGATAAAGTACGATAGATATAATTAAATAGATTTAAACTATCATCACGAAGCGATAGAATATATAGCTTTGGTGTTGGGTATGAAAAAATAGAGCCTGAAGTGGAGAAAAATGTATGCGTGTAAAATATTCCCCGATAAAAGGATGTGCACCAACTGTTCCCCTCAGCATATCCCCGTTCCTTTGTTAGCCCACTTGAAAACATACCCCCCCACCCCCACCACGTCATAACCATATGCGGTTGATCGTGTTTGGTGAGTGGCCTGTTATTCACGAGCTGTATCTCCCTACTTTGTGCACATGCGGGCGGTAGGGACTGTATACAGGTACTTTTAACGAGGCCACCATTTGTAATTCAGAGTGTGTGTGCTAGCAATTACCGCTGGCAGGTGGCTGAGCTTCAGGGAAAAATAGACAAACATTTGTTTTATTTTGATGTTACTAGCTTAACACACATTTTATTTGTACAGTATTCTTGACGGGGTATTAATTTGCGATAACACTAAAGTTATTAGCGCCTTTACAAATATATTTTTTAAAACAAAGACGTCAAAACAATTTGTAAATAAATCATTGAATAACTTTAAACAGAGTGGCAATATAAGATCATGTGTAAGAATGTACCTAATGCTATATCAATCAATTGGTATCTAATATGAAAACAGTGTATATATAAAAAAAACGGTAAATACAATTAAAACGATTTATACAACGTGTATCTAAAACATTGCATCAAATTTGGCAGGCTATTCCTTGGGTGAAAATATAATAATTCACATCAACAGCCTAGAGTCCATCTTGCATATTAAGGGTGGTATACAACCCTAAACATAGAGATAAAAACGACTATTGTGTGAAGTAATATGAAAACTGATTAAGGTATTACAACGAATTTTTGTATACTACTTATTGAAACCTTGATCATTAATAAACTAAATGTGCTGTTACCGTTACCCACCCCCATCATGTAAAAAGGGGGGGGGNACTTTTTTCTGCAATAAAATGTGTCAGAGTAATTATTACTAATTTTGACTTAAGATTACAAAACACGGATTAAAATTAACAAAAGAAGGTGCCTTAGAGAAACTGTCTAGCTTTTTCCGTTTTCGAGATAATCACACAAGATCGAGCTCAGAGACAAGTGTAAATGCCTGCCAGCTAGGCAACCAGAATCGCAGTGTTACTTCGCATTGCATTAGTTTAACCTTTTTTACCGGCACGTGTGACTATGTATCACGTAAATTTGGTAAACAAGGCTGGTTTGTGTGTAATGATGGGGAGACTCAGATACTTTTCCTTCTTCATTAGTTACGATGTGTTGCTATTTATCACATTAGTCAGTTATGCTTACACAGTTCACACTTGGGTGGGATTTTAATCATTACACTCACTGGAGTATTGAAAGCTAAATTAAGAAATACTAACCGTAGTTCTTGTATGTTTTAATTCCTAGCTTCAAAATCAGATTCATAGCTAGTGTTCAAAATAGTGGCTCCTAACGTCATTGCAATAATTGAGGTGGCGTATCAATGACTGGCGTAATCTATCGAAAACACGTGGTGTTTCTTGAACCTTATCACATGCAGCACCTAGCCTGGCTTACAGGTCTTCCTCGGATTAAATGGCTGTCTCGTACACCAAAGCTTTGAAAAAACCCACAGAAGGAAGTTTAACGGATTAAGGTAAGGAGAGCGTAGTGGTAGCCACTACTACTACAACAACAACAACAACAACAACAACAGCAACAGCTATACTGCTTGCCTACCTGGCAGGAATTAACACTTGTTGAAATCAAACATGCATGATTATCTCGGAAACGGGGAAAGATAGAAAGTTTTTCCAAGACACCTTTCTTTGTTATTTTTTTACTTCATTTTTTGTAATCTTAAGTCAAAGTTAGTAATACTTACTCGGTCCTATTTTATTGCAGAAAAAAGTGTTACAACCCCCCTTTTTTACATGATGGGGGTGGGTATTGGTAACAGCACATTTAGTTTATTAATGATCAAGGTTTCAATAAGTAGTATACAAAGATTCGTTATAATACCTTAATCAGTTTTCATAAAATTTCACACAATAGTCGTTTTTAGCTCTATGTTTAGGGGTGTATACCACCCTTAATATTCAAGATGGACCCTAGGTTGCCGATGTGAATAATTATATTTTCACCCTGCCAAAGTTTGATGCAATGTTTTAGATACACGTTGTAGATAACAAATTAAGTATAAATGTAAAAAAATCTATGTATAAATGTGTACATTTTAATCTATGTATTTGTACATTAAGTACAGTGTATAATAAATCTGTGAATGGATTCAAATATTGTATGAATACAATTTCAAATAAAACAACTTCTTCTAGAAAAGAAAAAGCAATACACATTTTGGAAAACGAATTCAAACCAAAAACTAAGTTATGGATAAAAATTGAACGTCTATAGTGAAATACTGTGAAAAATAAAAGGGCGATAATTTCAGGATTGTACTGCTCTTTACTGATAAATCTGACACAACACTGGTTCTAGGACACAGGATGAGGAAAGTGTAGTTTCTGGAAATGCATTCAACTTAATATGTCAAGAGGATGTCAAATCATAGCTAAAATTCCTCTATGAAAAATCATCCAGGGTGCGTTCATAAAGAATAGAACTGAATCTTTATCTTCCGGGGTCTGAAGAACACTAGTACATCTCACAAGTGATAAACATTTTATGATGTAACAAGATTTATTTTACTCACAGAGTGTCGAAGTATCTTTACAGAAAACTAATAGTGTACTTATCTCTTTTAAATGCATGGCCAAGAAGAAATATACTAAGTTTACATACCAATGTTCATAGGTAGTGCCGTTTACAAAATACAAACATAATTATTTGTGTCCTTGTGGGTGACCTGGTGGTCTAGGGGTAAGGTGTCAGACTTCTATGCTGGCGGCCGGGGTTCGATCCTCGGTCCCGGCACAGATTTATCTGATTTCCAAACCCTTCCTACACCTCTGACAAGATATCTTGTGAATGTGTGGAATGCCAGGTCGCCACCGTGGTTCGGATTCCACGTTAAACTGTAGGTCCTTCATTTCATCTCACAATCACCCTGCCATTACACATTAGCGTAAGTGCGTATAAACCGAACGGGTAGTAAGACGCGGTGCTAATAATAATATATTTGTGTCCTAAATTGATTATATTTAATTTGTGTTATTTTATAGGTATTGATAATATCTATTAAAATAAACAGCCGCATATAATACAACCTGACTTATGAATACGTGAGTGTTAATCAAGTAACTTTATATCTAAAGCTTTTATATCGTGTGTTTTGCCTTTGATAGAGAATTTTTTTTTTATATTTATACTTTATTTTAATATATAATTTTTGTATAGAATTTACCTTGTTATTGATGAGATCATATTCATAACAAATTAAAAGTAAATTACACGGAACTTCGCCAGGGTTTTCTCGATTTATTGTTTAAAAATGATATACCTAAGTAAAAATTTTGACTCACGGTTTTATATTTTATAATTCTATTTTTAGAAATTAACGTCACCATTTGTATATTTGGACCAAAAAAACATATCGATTGGGTCCCCAAAGGTCAATACTTCGTATTAAAATTTTGACTTCCGGTAAAATTTTCGGCATTTTATTAGGGGATGCCCATCTTATTGTTATTGCATTGCTACTAAACATCTCTTTTATAAATTTTGACCAATAAAATATATAATTATTGACAATTGAGTCTAAATTGAAAGAGATAAACCATTGCTATACCAGAAGTAGATCTAGGAAGCGGGTATGGGGGGTCGTGCCCCCTTCAAGAAATTAAACCAATTAAATCAATGTTAAAGTCCCTTAATTTTTATCGTCATGTAATACTATATCACTAACCAGATTTAAAGTCTTAAATTGTTATTGGTAATCTTAAGATTTAAGACAATCACATTAAGTATTAAAGTGGTGAAAATAGGCATTAAAGAATTTACCCAAATTTAAGTTGTGCGCCTCTGATCTTTTTGCACAAACCTTGTTTAGGTCTACATTTATTTTATCATTTTATTAGTACTATTTCAATGATTAATAAAAAATAAAGATCTTTACAATAATTTATTTTTAAATAACGTGCTTTAAACAAAATCTTTGATTTTTTGACGATCGTAAAACCTTAAAATTTTGGAAAAGTTTATATATATATATATATATTGCGTATCGCTTTAAAATTATTGGTTTTATAGAAATATATTTCAAGTAAAATTAATGCATCAGACCTGAACCCTTAAAGTTATTTTGGCAAAAAGTTGAACGTAGCCATTTGGTATGTATTATTATTATTATTATTATTATTATTATTATTATTAGCTCCGCGTCTTACTACCCATTCGGGTTATACGCACTTACGCTAATGTGTAATGGTAGGGTGATTGTGAGATGAAATGAAGGACCTACAGTTTAACGTGGAATCCGAACCACGGTGGCGGCCTGGCATTCCCCACATTCACAAGATGTCTTGTCAGAGGTGAAGGAAGGATTTGGTAATCAGATAAATCTTTGCCGGGACCGAGGATTGAACCCCGGNAGGTGAAGGAAGGATTTGGTAATCAGATAAATCTTTGCCGGGACCGAGGATTGAACCCCGGCCGCCAGTATAGAAGTCTGACACCTTACCCCTAGACCACCAGGTCACCGTATGTAATATTAATCAAGGCTTAGAAATTAATTTTAATCAAAAGCGTTAAAGCCGATTTTGATAAAATTTATCTTTTCTCTTTCCGTCCTTAAGAAAACTACCCTTAATTTTAGGGTTGGATATCCAATTCCAAAAATACCTCGGGGCAACACTATGAAAACCCTAGATACCAAGTGTTAGCCCGATCAATAATAGAGTTTAGGCTCTAGTAGGAGGTACATACAGACAGACGTAAATTCCAAACAACTTTTTTGAATTCGGGGGTCCTGAAACGTCAAGATTCATCAAAATTTCGAGTTAGATTTTTTTGACGATCGCGATACTTTCTCTACCTATAAGATAGCGATAAAGTAAAAAATACTATTATGACAACCCTAATGAGTAATCTTTTATAACTGTGATTGTCTCTTCTCTATAGTACTTAAAATAGACCAGATTGGACAAACTGCAGTCTTATTTTCATAAGCAGTCCATCACTTGAAAACTGGATACTCACGTTGTCACAATCATGACGATAAATATATTACAATATTATTTATATTCTTGGTCTGTTTTATTCATAATGTAAATACAAATTAGATAGTAATACATAAGGGAGCATTATTGAAAGATTTTTATATTGTCTTTATAATTAAAATAACATGTTTTTAAAATGCAAAATTTTAGTGACTCTCAAACAATGATGATGGTCCAAAAAATGTTTTCTATAAAAGTAATGGTATAAAAAACCCTTTCTGGTTCTTTTAAAATTATTGTTATAAGCTATATATTAGTAATACAAGCTTTAAACATAAGAAAATGGTTTCAAAATATATCTAATACACACAAAAGTTTGATTAAATTTGGAACATGTTATATAATGTTTTGTATGGGACTATAATTGTATACATAATATCTCCTAATTATCTTATGTAATATAAATAATATATTTACGTTGAAATTATAGATTTACAAGGAAAATGGTGGAACTATTGGCAAAAATATATAGATGCCACATACGTTAGTTAGCGTAAATGCTCTAATAAAAATTGTAAATAATAACCTTTAAAATAACCACGTCTGGAAAAATTTCCATGTATCTAGTGAGCTAATAAATAAATATGCCTAAAATAGGGCAGCTCTTTCTAAAAACTTAAGACAAAATTAGACAAGCCCCTGAATAAGATATTTTAAGGAATGTGTAGTGAATTAAGCAATATAATCCTTAAGAGCAAGTGACTTGACCTATTAAATTTATATATATATATATGTTATATATTACATGCGATACAAAAAAATATTTTATTATTTCTTAGTAAAAATATTAATATTTGAAACAGAAAAGGTTAACAAAATTTACTTTATATTTTAATTTGATATGCATATTTCCAGTAATTGAAATTACGAGAAAATGGCATAAACCAATTTTGACAAATTATAACTCATTTTAAAGGTTAGGGGGGTCCAGGATTCCGGTAAAAATGATATCATAAAACTAAAACTAAATTATCCTAGCAAATTTGTACCTTTTCCTACTGTGTGGGCAGTGATTCATCTGTACATCCATTTTTGTTTACATCGCAATGGAAACCATGATTTGTGTATAGTTGTATGTTTGTAAATAAAATATTTATATTTGGCTAAAATAATAACAGCTCGAGTGATTTAGTGTGACGAATAGAAGAGCCGGCGAGGGGTCATTTTAAAGTTTTAATCATGGCTAGAGAATGAAAAATATCCTTTTTCAATCAATTTAAACACCAGAAGCTAAAAATCTGTAAAGTTGATATCCTTTGACTAGTAAGCTTTAAACTATAAAGTTGAGATACATAAAACTTCTCCCCCCAAAAATATTAAATAACATGTTATTGCTATCATATAAAACCATCGCTGCACAGATCAAATAGTAAATTTTTAAAAAAAATTTTGGTCATAAATAATGTATGTTCATAATTTACTAATTTTTGTATTTTATATGGTAAAATTTTCAAAATATATTTATCTCAGAATAAATAATATCTTAGTTAAGAATATGATTCAGTTTGAACTGTTACAACTGGTCATGCCTCAAATCAAATTGTGCTATTTGATTTTATATCTTTTAAAGTTATATTCATAGTAAATATTTAATATACCTTTATGATACCTAACTCATCCTAGATTACGTGTTTGATAAGCTTGTGTTTAATATTACTGTCACATCAATATATATAACTGTATTAGTAGTATTGTCACCCGTTTTAACACGAGTGTAACATTATGACACATTTGGCAGCTGGCTGATAAAGAACGTCCTGATTTATTTAGTTTTTATGCAGCTTACTTATGGTAGCACATATAAATAGAATCCTGCTATAACAGATAGCATAAATGAAAAATTATACTTTGTTTAAGAAATACTTTGAATAAAGAGCACTTTGGTTCACCAAATACATTACTTTTACGCTATATCTGTAACAATTTTCCGAAAGGCTAATGAAATTACTTTTCGATATTGTTGAATTTTCTGTTTTTAGTTTTTTAATACTTTCCTATGTCTGTAAAAAATATATTTTTGTCCCAAACCAAAAATTTTTTCTTTTATTTCTTCTAGTTTTGATAATTTCAAGCAAGAAACCCTACATTTATTGAACCCCCATTTATGAAAATTCTAATTTATATAGCAATCCGGGCTGGTACCTATACCTTCCTAGCAAAATTAATTTCCATGTCATATTGAAAAAGGTTTTATGTTATTAATTTAGGAAATGTATAGCCAACAAATTCTTGCTGCCATATTTTGATAATTAATTTTTTTAGAGTTTTCTGGTTATGTAGGGTAGTCCGTTTACATGCATACCTGCTATGTTTAAGCTTTCTAGCCTATCAAAGAGGATTAGATTTTTATAAAGACACATACATATTTTTTCTTATCAGTAAATTATAATATTAAACATATAATGATTTAAGATATTTAATCCAAGGAAACATTGCGAGGAATCACAAACAAATACTTATAAGGAGAAAGGTACTAAACATAGTTGTGAGTAAAATACTTTGTTCCCACTATCGGGAAGTGAACTCCAACCTCCACGGTAAAAAATAAGCACGAATCAATAACAAAAGCGAACAAGAGATAGGTAATGCGTGATAATCCTTGTGAGATTTTAGTTTCGCCTAGGTCCTCTCTCTAGATGATTAATCTAATTTTCTCGAAACGTGGGTCAAAGGATTCACCTCAATGTGCTTCTGGCTATCCCTACAGGATCGAGGTACTGAATATGTCTAGATATTGTTTCACAATTTCCCTCGAGAATTGAAGTATAATGTAATTCTCTGTCCTCCCTACCATATTGAATGGATACCTACAGGAATCATCAACGCTGGAAGTTCACTGACACGATATTTAGTTTTTGAAAGAGACTCTTGTAAAAATTAATGAGGAGTCACGTGAAATGAATATAGAATAAACCCTGTACGTCTCTTAATGATGGATAATGATTGTGACGGAGTGATGAGTGTTGTGAGGCGTGTAAAGTCAAGTGGTGAGAATTTTAATATGGCTTTCAAATTTGTTTCCTGTTAGTTCACGAGCAAAATTTAAATATATTTCTCGCAAATACAAACACTAGATATATATACACACAGGGTGTTAAAAAATGTATTCAGAAACCTTAGGATCTTGTAGTACTAATTAAAAAGAGTAAAAAATGTCCTTGTAAACTTAGGACGCTAAACCAACTCACACCAGAGATACAGGTAATTATCTATTTCGGTAGTAAAAATCAATTTGATATAATTAAATGTTATTTGGATATATATATGGCACAAATGTATTACCTAATTACTACAGAAAATGTTTTTCATGTTTTCCTTCCATTTCCACAAAAATTTAACATCTTTTAATCAGACTGTTGCATGCTATTTTTAAAATTCTTGGCTTCATTCGAATATTTCGACAACAGTGTACCTAAACCATTTAAGTATTCCCAAATAAAAAGTTTAAAGAATTAGTATCAGGAGACTGAGGGGTGTGGGGGGGCTGACTGAACCTCCTTGAAGTATCCATCTACCACTAAATATCTCATTGAGACGATGTCTGCTAGTTGCCGAAAAATTAGGTGCATATCCGTCATGAATAAGCCACATTCGTTGTATTTCTGTAAGGGGCACATCCTCCGATAAATTGGGTAAAACATTCATTACAAAAATTATGGCTGCCTCTACCATCTAGTCTCTTCAGGAAAACGAATGATCCTATAATTCTGTCTCCTTAAATGGTCAGCCAAACTTTTATGAATATTGATGTTGTTGTCTGATTTGAGAAATGGCATGAGGGATTTTGTCTGCCCATTCACGATAAAAATGAAATTTCACCATGAAATGTCTAGTACATCCAGCCTCATCAATAAAAATAATGTTATCAACGAAGCCTGGAATCATAGATAATTTTCCGAGAAGTCATCGGCAAAACAATACCTTTGCTTTCTAATGAGGGGGATTGAGAGCATGCACTCTCCAATTAAATTTGAAAAAGCATAATACTAAATATTTAAGTGCAGTGTCTCTTCATATCAACAAATTGTAATTAAATTGGAAAAGCACAATACAAAATATATAAGTGCTCTGTCTCCTCATAACAACAAAATGTAATTAAATTTGAAAAGCATAATACTAAATATATATTTGCTCTATATCTTCATAACAGTAAAATGTAATTTAAAGTAATTATATTTGAAAAGCACATTACTAAATATATATGTGCTCTATATCCTCATAACAACAAAATGTAATTTAAAGTATTTATATTTGTAAAGCTCAATACTAAATATATAAGTGCTCTTTAACGATAAAAGACGCCAACTATCCATCAGCAAGATGGCCATGGACTACGCTGAAGTGCAATGAAACGCTAGCCGCCAAGCGGTGAAACATCATTTTCCTTAAGATCGGGGAATAATTAAGTTACCCCAATAGACAAAATACTAATAGAAACGTGGCTACACATTAGACCTCTAATAAAGGAAAACACCCCCATCCTATTATAGGGATTTAAATTTATAGGCCCAAATTAATAAATTTGATTAGAATTCATAATTTAGCCGAATGAGAATTTTTTAAAATGGAAGCCAAGCCCTAGCTTAAATAGCGTCGCTCATCTTGTGCTAAGCCAGATGATACAATGAGTGCCGATAGAAACAAAATACCACCATAGATAGTGACTACAAAAGATCACATGTCTACAGAAAATAGGGGAGGAAAAAAGGGGAGAGAAATTGGAAGGGAAGAGGTCGAGAAGTACGTGGAAAGAATTTGGAGCATTCTATGAACTAGTAGAATGCGCCAGAACAGTCCAGTTGGAAGAAATAATAACTAAGTACGTGGAACCATCTTCACTCGATTTTCTTGGTTGTGGCTTGTTTCGCTTGTAGACAGCTGTTTCACACCCCCTTTTATCCAGTTAGATAGTGTGTTAGAGGGAGGAGGTCATAGCCAGGCGTGAAGAAGTTGGAGTCCAACCTGGCTGGAGGTTTAGTGTTATGCCATTTGATTGAACTGTTATTTGTAGCTTATTACCAAATATTTAGGTTTGTTAAATGATCTTCCACTCACTACTTGTGTAAATTACAATGATAGTAATTATAAGTATTCACTAAACAAATGCTTTCAAGTTTGGCTTAGTAAATTGCTTATAAATACTATCACCAAGAAACCACAGAAGTGACGGATTTATATTTATTGCCATGTGGTGAATTCCTGGGGGAAAAAAAGGCACCGGGGCTCTCGTTCTCTTAATTTGAAGTATATTTATATTCAAGCATATTATGTGGAAAATTATGTTAATCATTTAACATTTAAAATTTAAGAATATATTTATTGGCTTTAAAATTTCAAAGGATATATATGCATATTAGTAATTTAACACAATCTCTTCAGCTAATGCTAACTATCAAAGCAATGAACAGAATTAAGTTCTATTATGCTCAACAAAATCATAAAACACAATTTTGTCTCCACAGCTCACTGACTATACAACAAGGTCTTAACGTATGGTAGTGGGTCACATTGCTTCAAAGGTGAACCATTTAAGTTGATAAACATAAATGATGTAATATAATTTATATGAATATAAAATTATAATGGAATAGTTAATAAAATCATTACAATAATATTATGCCCATGCTCATAACAACTGAAAAGAAGTGATTTTAAGCAAGCTGTAACCCTCCCTTTTAACACCACTTAGGAATAACAGTCGGAGATGGTTACAAGAGATTATTTTACTCAGATAACAAATTACAAACAACTCAATGAGAGAGTGAGACAACATATAGCGGTTGGAGTTGAAAATAAAAATATATAAATATTAGAGGCAAACATTGATTTAACTGGCATGAACTGGATAGATGTGTCATGGAAACAAGACAGAGCCCAGGCGGCATCATATTCTGAGAGACAAGTTATCAAAGGTAATTTCAGAAGTTATTCAATACTCTTTACCATAAATGACAACTCAATATTAATTAAACAATCTAAACTACATTGACATTCTAATTAACCTCAAATTGCCCTACCATAGAAATTTTTTTATCAAATAGAGCTCCAGATAAAATGATCGGACAGGAAAGTGATCCAGCAAAAACACATAAAAGTGAAGTTACCCTAAATGACAGTTCTCATAGGTTATACAATAACAATATAGTCTCATATAGCAAAGTTCCTCCCGATATAATATTTGAACATTAAACATATCATAATCTATTCACAAATATGATAATATAGAAAACTACGCTGTTTAATGGCCTTTAAATATTAACATTAGTAAATAAAGCTAAAACCACGGTATAACCTCGCCGTCTCGCGGCCCCTACTTTGACTAACAATTCATAAACTTTAAACATTTTCAACAAGGATAAATAGTCACTAAGTAAACTAACAAAATGAATCCAACCCCATAAAATATTACATTAAGAAGATCTTGCAAACGACCCTATCAGTTTTAAAAGTCCGTTTCAAACGTCAATGTCCAAAAGGAAAAAAATAACTGATCCGTAAGTGGATAAGAACATTTTTAAATTAAGGCACACGATCCAATGTTCCCCCATAGGGATCGTAATAAAAGTTAACAAGGTTTGAAATAACCACCCAAAGATAATCATGGATTTAAGAGCCCAAAATTTACTAAGTCCATGAAGTGCAAATAATTAATAAATTTTAAGTATTACTAGTCCAGAACAATAATTTTGAATAGAATAGATCATTTTAAGCCAAAAGGGAATTTTGAATAACCTAACATTTAAATCAGCCTCTAGCAATGTCGCTCACCTTGTAGCCAGTAAGTAATATGTCCCTACAACAGACACACATTATCATTATATACCATAAAACTATGGCACGTGCTCTCAAGGCACGGGAAAAACAGGAGGGAGAGATGGGCGGGGCAACCATACGTCTGGAACATACTATATTATGCTCCGGATGCGCACAAAAGAACAGTTCTGGGAGTTGGCCGAACGTGGCCGACAGAGCGCAATGAGTTTGCGCTTGTCATTCTTATTTTTTTATGTGGGCGTGGCTCGGCTCAAGATTTGGGAAACGAACCTCAGTCCACTTCAGTTCAATGTTAGCCAGTGCCGTGATTTGTTGTGGAGTTATAGTTTGTTTCGGACACGGGTCAACTCAGGCCAGGATGGTGAGTGAATCAACCTCTTAATGTTTATATGTTGTAACAAGGCTACAAAGCTACCGAAAGTTTAAAGACTCTAAAATACGTCTTACTCCACAGTCAACGTGGTCTATAAAAACATTCAAACTATTGTTTTTCAGTTCTGTTACAAAGTGGTTGCAACTGGTGTTTTTTTATGGAGTCCTCGATTTTTGTCACTTTCATATTATTTGGCCGCAAGTTTAAGTTCAGTATTTCAAAAGCATTAAAATGTTTGGAATATTTTCCTTGATAAATGTGATGGTATTTCTTTCATTCCATAGCTTTAAATAGTTGTGAAACATATGACAATTAAATTGTGCATAATGCTACTCAAAATAATTGTGGCCGATACAATTATTGGTGTCACGACTTATCAATAAAATCAACGCCACAAAATTACCAACTCTCAGCTGCTTTTAGAATTTCTTTTAATCTTTTGCATTGTCTGTATTTAATTCAATCACTCATTCTTACTGTACGATTTATCACTTAATCAGCCTTATACGGAATAAATGTTATCTCCCATGCAATTCTTTTGAAAGACTCATCAGTTATTCAAGTGCATCACATCACATAGAAACCCATTTTAATTAGTTTGGTTAAACATTCCCAAACATTTTATTTTTAAATAAAATTTTGTGTTTAGTCATTGACTTAAGCCTTAAAGTAAACTATTAATGCCTGGTAGAAGTTCCAAACAGAGTTAGCTCTTCAAAAACTGTGAGACAAATACCTCCCATCATTCTACCAATTTAATTTAATGATCTCCAAGAGTTAAAGCGATGGCTAACAATTATTTTATATTCTTAGGAGCGTGACTAAATAACACATATACCTAATGTGCTCATAAATATTTTGAAATGAGTTTTTGCTTTAATATAATCAATAGTGTTAATGATTGCCAGTTACACTCCATTATTCAAACAGTGTCAAATTAGAATGATAAGGAATCTTTCACAAATAATTGTTTCCACTCCTGACCACCCCCACTATCAATGGCATAGCAAGGGCATTCGATGCGTGGAGTGGGTCTCGATTTTTGCACACCCTACCCAGTGCAGGAAGAAAATTCTTTTAAGAAGCTTAGTAAGAATTTAAATAAAAATAAGGATGCAAATCCAATTCTGTTAAAAAAAGAAGCAATGTAGTGAAATTCAATCTAATAAAAGGCATTCAAAGCAGTGAATCACTAATATACCCCCTAACAACAACTACAGCAACAGCTACAGCTACAACAACAACAACAACAACAGCTTAAACAACAGCTACAGCGTCAACAATAATTGCTACAATAACTGCTTCAATAACTATTTCTACAACAACTATTACTACTACAACTATTATTACTACAAATATTACTACAAATATTACAACTACTACTGTTAATATGACTATTACTATTACTACTATTACTACTATTACTACTACTACAACAACCACAATATTTATTGTTATTGTTTTTAAAACTATTATAAATATTTTTTCAAATTATTTTCATTTCTTTTAATTTTTTTTTATTTACAAAATGACACCTCTATGACACCCCTTTACTGATGGTAGCCAGTGCGGAATGTCCTAACCCTCTTCCCCTCTGCAACGCCCCCTGCGTGCCATTATATGCAAAATAAATTAGATTTAATTTTACACTATCTTCAGTAAGTTATTTTTACTGAAGACACAATAAGGGGATTTTTTATTGTTTGTGTTATTTGATATTTAATTTTAATCAAATATAGAAAAATATTCTTCATTTCTTTATTTATTGTAGTTCTTATGTAACGTATGAGTTTGGAAAGTTAATTTAAACTTGTAGACTCGTCATTTATTAGTAATAATTTCCTCTCTTCAATTAATAATTTAATGGATTCTATTAAGTCAAGAACTCATCTAAATTAGGCCCGCCGGTACTCAGGTACAACAAAATAGTGTAAATCCTAGGGTATGTGGAGAAAATGTTTATTAAGGCGGTGCTAAATGACAGGTGACCGTTCTAAAATAACTATAATATCACATGTATTCTAAAATACCCTGAATGTGTGACTAATCTAGCAGGCCTCGTATCTATTATGCATCCCGAGGCCTTATCTCATCCAGGTTTATTGCCAAATTTTTGTTTCAAAACTACGTTTATAAACCTCTTAAGGCACCAGGGCGACGCCCCGATAGCTAAGAAATTACCAGGGTACCGCCCTTGAACACCCTGACTCAACTACAGCACTGTTAATGCCATCGTATGTCTTGGCATGTTATGTATTCTGGGAACCCTCAGACTTACTCCCTGGAATCTTTTATTAAAACTTAATAACAGAATTTGTATAGAATTGAATGAACACCTTTATTTTAGTTCCAACTAGTTGCAGTATTCATTATCAAACCAGCTCAGTCTATCCCTGGGTATATTAGGTATCTGAATTTAGTATTTATAAAATATGCAAAGAACATCTTGAATTGACGTTTTTGAACTAAGAAGCTCTTATATATAACTTAGGAGAGTCAATTAATTGAAAAATCATTTCAGTGGAGCCTGAGACTTTAACTGAACTATACAATCTTTTATAAAAGTTGCCTCCTTAATAAAACCTATTGTGTATTTTTAAATGCAGTTTAAGTATATTTTATTAATAATAGTATGACATGTTTAGATCCATACTCAATATTGATTACCACAAATGATGTCTCTTCTGAGCGATTTTAGATCAAAGCACTTTGTGAGGAAACGTAGCAGCAGCTGAAAATAAATGCGCGATTTAATAAGATAAGTACTTATTCTTTCCCCATAATCTTTAAAAGGATTTAATTGCCATAGTAATATGTTTGTTCCAAAAATATCTGTTAGAATATCGTGATAAATTAGGCAGGTCTATAACACAATCTCACTATTTGCTTTATTCAAGATTAGCATAATAATGATATATATTTAAAGGGATTTGCCCTTAAATATATAATGCAATAAGACACTCTAGCTTCTAAATAAAAATACTCACACAAACCACTTGTATAGTGATGTATGTGGTGTTCAGAATCAAAACAAATATATGACTTTAATTGCAATACTACTAACTTTGGTACCATCAGAATCCATATAGTAAGCTCAGTTAGCTCTGAAAATTAGCCAGCTTACTTTACTTGATTCCAGTAAGGCTCAGTGTTACTCAAACTTTTTAAACCCAACGCCCCTTTACAAAATATTTTTTCTGTCCAACGCTCTACTTAGATTAACTTTATGCCAATGCTTCCCATTCTTCCCTTAAAATATAAGTAATGCATATTAGGTATTTCAATGCTCAATACTGATAGTATTTATCATGCCATTTTTTGCATATTATTAGACATTGAGTTATTAGTATTATTTATTAATGAAAACATAGTTATATAAAAGTAAATACAATAAGATTAACTATAAAATATTAGTGTGATCCTTGAGATTTACAAGTTTGGGCTAACTTCACAATATCTGGAGCATACTTGAATAGTAATAGTCTTAAGTCACCAACACCTACAATATCCAAACGGTTTCAATTTTTCACTGGTATTTGATTAACTGCACTTAATACTTGCTCAACGAGATAAGAATATGGACAGGTATGATAAAGTAGTTTTTTTTTTCTCCAAAAAGCAGAAATTTAACATTATGTTTCAACCAAATGACTTGATCTCCTTTGCTGTTGAAGATTTGTTTCGAATATTCATCATTTTGAAGATCAACAATTTCTTCCTTCAAGCTAAGTTCTTCATAATTCTGCTTTGAAAATGAATGGATTTGTTACATATACAGCTATTTCCAAATCAATATAATCTTTAAAGCGAGTCTTAAAATAACTTTTTTTGTGATTCAGATGTATGCCATCTTCTTCTAAATCACGATATAAATAGGATGTTTGTATGCTGCTCATGCAGATAAAATGCAAAAAAAAATAATATATATATATATATATATATATGTCAATATTATATTTAAATA
>CABFVZ010004310.1:0-39347 GCA_902151445.1 Timema monikensis
CGTTTGAAAACTTTCCGCTGAAATATCACGAAAACAATATATTTCGGAAAAAAAAAGTTTAAACAAAAGTGGTTTGGTTCTGAGGGGGAAGTAAGGCTGGTATGACCTTGAGTGGTGTTGCAAAGGTGACTGATTTTAATTTGATTGAGAGATAAATATTTAATATTTTGCGAAAGTAGACATATTTGGTGAGACCCTACCTGCTGGTGAAGATCCGGTGAAGCAGTAACCCTAGTAGGTCTACCTGGGGTTGTGATGGGATGAGCTTGGTGGATTATGGTCAGACGCACAAT
Organism: Timema monikensis; assembly: GCA_902151445.1. NCBI lineage: Eukaryota > Metazoa > Arthropoda > Insecta > Phasmatodea > Timematidae > Timema > Timema monikensis. The sequence continues at coordinate 294 of CABFVZ010004310.1, forward strand.
TACAGAAGAGAGTGCAAAACACGAAAAGAAACTGAGAGGTTGAGCCGCGGTGGTGACGCACGTCCACCTTTGAGAATAATACTTGGCGAACTAAGGAAAACCCCGCGTAAAAGCACATGAAAGCAAAATATACCACACTTCCAAAACTAAATTAATGAAAAAGGGTGGTAGACAGAAAAATGTGATGGTTATATAAAATAATGAATTATATTAGAAATATTTAATTAAGTAAACAATAATTAAATTTATATTAAAATAATAAAATATAATTATATAAAGACTAAAGAGTGACGTTAAGGTCACGTTGATATTTTTAAGTGAGACTCTCTACTTTTTATTTCATTTTCTTGTAGATCACGTTGTGCCATTTTAAAAATGGTGGTTTTAAGCTTTTTAAAGTAAAAGCTATTACGATAAATGAGCCCCACAAGTTTCTGAGTTGCCAGCACCGGGCGTGGTATTATAATTTGGCCTAATCAAACAGAGCTCGTGAAGGTACAAGTGTTTGTGTTTGTGTGCTTGCACACCCGTGTTTGTTCACGTCTATGTGTATTTTTTTTAAACAGTTATTAAGAAAAACACATTTTTAAATTTAACTTTAAAAGAGGTTTTTGAAATACTCTCCATTTCGAACTAAACAATGATATAGTCTATTTTCGAATTCAGTTCTGAGGTTTCGTAGGGTTGGTTTTGTAATAATTCTTTATACCATTTAATCTATTTTTTGGCTATTCAATATTTGCTGGTTTAGTCTAATAAATAGTGGACTTTAAATATCCCTATTGATAAAAATCTAGCGGTGTTGAATCAGGTGACCACGCTGGCCACTCTATTGGTCCTCTTCTGCCAATCCAGTGGCCACAAAATCTGTTGTCTAGCCATTGACGAACGAGCAGTGCATGGTGAGGAAGGCTCCATTTCACTGAAAATGTACAAGATCTTCATCAAGCTCCATGTCTCCACGATTGTCTAGTTTATTTTCTATGAGAGGATCAATAGACTCTTCAAGCCTTTCCAAATATTTTCTACCACTTAAATTCCCATCAATAAATATCGTACCATTAATCGTGTCACCTAATAGACCTGTCCAAACCTTTATTTATTCTGGCCATTTTGTATGTCCGTCAGTAAAAATTCGAGGATTTTTATCACTCCAATAACGATGGTTGTGTTTAACTTACAACACCATTTAAGAAAAAGGTGCTATCGTTGGCAAAGAAGATACATTCTAATAACAATGGATTCGCATTCAAAACTAAATTATTTCTTCGCAAACTGTACTCGCCTATCATGATCATTGCCACTTAGTGTTTGATGTACTTGCATTTTATACGGAGGAAATTTATTAAATTTTAACGTCTTATGATACACCGTTAGCACTAGACACTTCACGCTCTGAGCTGTTTGTATTTGCCACATTGTGACCCAAAATGTACACAGAGCTACTTAATTAAACATTGCACGCCCGGTCCGTTGTTTGTTTGCGACTGATTCAGTTTATTTAAATTTTGAAACATGATCCATGATACGTTTCTATCTTGATGTCTTTGGTTGAAAGCTGTGGTCGTTCTTCGAGCACATTGATTCTCACCTCCATTCCGAAAAATAAATTCTCTTCTCTCTTCTAGAGTGTAAATTTTTTTTTTAATCAGTAGAGTCTGCTTCAAATGTTCACAGTAGAAAGTAAATGAGACGACTACGGTAGTTTATTTGTAACAGGTATTGCTATTAAATACGATGCTTTGGTTGGTTCCTGAGCAACCAATGTCCTCTGCGAATACAGCTAAACACACACACACACACACCAGGTGTTCATTTGAAAATATCCACCTAAATATCTTGAAAACAACACTTTGTGTAAAATAATGTTTGAAGCAAAAGTTTGGTTTTGAAGGGGAAGTATGTTGGTGATGTTAGTATGACCTTGTCTGGCGTTGCTAAGGTCACGTTAAGGTCACTTTGATTGTTATATATATATTGATTGTTATATATATACACACACACAAAATGTGTTCATTTAGCCAGTATGCCAGTATATAAATATATATTGTCTTTTATTCACTGAAGCTGTTACTTTCAATATTTCTTTATATAAATTATTAAAAATTATATTTTATAAGAGACTCAATGACAATCATTAAATTAATTTTCCTTCTCTAAAATATAGGCATTATTAATATATTTATAATTTTATTTGAGCTATTCATTACATTTCATAATATTCAACCAATTTTAATTTTAAATACTAATTAAAAACGTTGATATAATAATATGTTTGCGCACAAATTCAGCTAGCTAGTTGTTGAGTGAAACACAGGATGGAAAGGTCTCTAGGCGGACAACGGCAAGGCTGACTGTCCTCACAGCAAACTGAGTCAAGCGCCAACCACTAGTTGTGGGTTCAAATGCTGGCGAGGGTATCTTGGGGCGGTGTTCAACAGCTACTGTAGTTTATCTAGTCTCTACATTGAGCGTGTAATAACTCACCCCACAGCTTTGACTATAGCGTTTATAGCTTTAGTATCGAGTAAGGTCCTTGTATGGACAGGTAAGTTCAGTCTATTGGCATGTAGGGTCCTTTTAATTACAGTTAGGGTCCTTCTTTTGACAGGTAGGGTCCTTGTATTGACAGGTAGAGTCCTTATTTTGACAGTCTGGGTCAGTCTAGTGATAAGCAACGTTATTGTAATAACTGGCTCGGTTGATTTAGGATTGAGAAGTTGCTTAAAAAGGTTTATTTTACCACATCTGAACTTATTATTCCAAATCAAATATCGGGGCTGGTAGCACCGACAGATCAGAGATCAGCTCTAAGTTGATCTACAATCAGTGTCTTGATCAGATATCAGCTCTAAGTTGATCTACAATCAGTGTCTTGATCAGAGATCAGCTCTAAGTTGATCTACAATCAGTGTCTTGATCAGAGATCAGCTCTAAGTTGACCTACAATCAGTGTCTTGATCAGAGATCAGCTCTAAGTTGATCTACAATCAGTGTCTTGATCAGGGATCAGATGTAAGTTGATCTACTATCAGATGTAAGTTGACCTACAATCAATGTATTGATCAGAGATCAGATGTAAGTTGATCTACAATCAATGTCTTGAACAGAGATCAGATGTAAGTTGATCTACAATCAGATGTAAGTTGACCTACAATCAGTGTCTTGATCAGAGATCAGAATGTAAGTTGATCTACAATCAGTGTCTTAATCAGAGATCAGATGTAAGTTGATCTACAATCAGTGTCTTGATCAGAGATCAGCTCTAAGTTGATCTACAATCAGTGTCTTGATCAGGGATCAGATGTAAGTTGACCTACAATCAGTGTCTTGATCAGGGATCAGATGTAAGTTGATTTACTATCAGATGTAAGTTGACCTACAATCAGTGTCTTGATCAGATATCAGATGTAAGTTGATTTACAATCTGTGTCTTGATCAGGGATCAGATATAAGTTGATTTACTATCAGATGTAAGTTGACCTACAATCAGTGTCTTGATCAGATATCAGATGTAAGTTGATCTACAATCTGTGTCTGGATCTCTGAACAGTGTTTAACATCACAGTATTTCAGTTGCAGCATTAACAACTAGGATTTGGGTATATTTCCTCCATGTTCTACCCAAGCCATGTTTACCACACTAGCCTAGTTAATATAGTTAGTATAGACACACGTACAGCCCGGACTGGTTGTGAAACGAGGCTCACTATCCAGCTTGAATAACAACATAACACTTACTCTCTCCTTCACTTATAAAACTCGTGAGCTGTGTCAGATGAAATAATATACAATATAATATAATGGAAAAACGAGCATCACATTCCACCAAAGAGCGGATATTGAATATACACTGTAACAGAAACATAAAGGAAAAAAGAGGAACATCTTGGTCCACCAAAGAGAATAACAATGGTTCACCAAACCTCCGTTTGAAAATATATTTGCTTATATTTTGGAAACTATTGATTTTATAAAGATAAATTTCAATTTAAATTGTTTTTATTCTTTAATAGTCCTACAACTTTACATGGTAAGTTATTTTATATCCCAAAGAGTTGCAGAGAAAATAAGATTCGCCATTTTGTTTGTAATGCTTAACAATGTATAGATAAGAATTTTAATAAAAATCTAGAGCTAAGTTTGAGAAAATCTATTTTTGTTCTCATGATGACTTAAATAAACAACCCTTAATACTAGGGTCAGATAGATAATTCCAAAAACATTTTATGGAAACCTCATGAAACCCTTTACCTGTACCTACAACAAATTCTAGTTCGCGATACAGGCAGACAGACGGGCGGATAGACAGACGGCATCGCAAAAAACCACTTGGAGTGTTCAGGGAGTTAGGAAACGTCAACATTTATAAAAATATCGAATTAGAGTTTTTTGATGTATCAAGAAAGTTTTATTTAAACCTTGGAATTATGAATAGAATTACAAGCAAACAATAAAAACCGAACTAACATCGATGGGCAGGCAAACCAAACGTCAGGTACGTCCATTCCAATTTTCTGGACATGAGGAGAGGATGAGATTCAAATCTCAATCGAATATACTGCAACTAATTTTTCCCAAACAGTTTTCCAATCACCTTCACCGCAAATTCGGATACATTTTCCGGTCGGGGGCTAAGTCGCGGTGTAAAAGAATATAACATAAAATTATTCAAATAAAGAGGAGGTTCAAATCTGATAATAGAAAAGTTGTATTTGTACTCAAACCAATTTGGCCAAAAAATTAGATAAATATCTATAGCCTAGTAGAGGATGTTTCAGTGGCTAGTCCTTGGTCACAAACTCGACTTAATAATTGGGAGATAAAACTACGCTTCATCTGTAAGCCACGTCATCGCCAATATTACAGGGTCTCTTTACACACAGTTGAAGAACATTTCAATAAAGTACACGCTTGGTGATTGAGTTCCGTCAACTGCCATTGCCTGCTTAGCCGCTCTTTGGCACATCCTCACAGAGAAGCTGCTCTCCTGTCACAATCGGCGTGGTCATTTCAGGGGTGAGCGAACATCTTCTGCACACTTCAGCACTTTTGACGACGGGTTTTGCTTCCCTTTCTCCCTTTCTTCCAGCTTCGCCATGGGCCTTAGAATCGTATCCCGGTCAGGTCTTACTTGTGTCGGTAAACCCTTTGCGTGGCAGTTATAGAATTGGTCTGCCAGTGGTTCTTCACGATAAAGGCGCGCTGCCGCACTGTGTACGACATCGTCGCGGGTAACATGGGAACAGACGCTAAAGTCAAGACCAACATCATCTGTAATAAAGGTCCCCTACGTTTTGCGAGCCGTTTGAGTGCTCTTGACATCTAACCAACACCACGGCCACAAAGTTATAACCTTTACAGTGTGAGACCTCTCACTGAAACACCCTATATCTTGCTTTAACTACATACTAGACGAGTATACAAAGTATAGTGTGTTAAGAGCCCGACGCTCAAAGACAAACTTTGACCAAATGATATTAAAAAAAAATTGTATCCACTGGGGCCTAAATAAATATACGAGAGTTGAGAACAAAGGATGAATATTAAGAGCGGTATGTCAATGTTGAAACACAGGCGGTGTAACACTATTGGAACATGGGCCAGCGTGACAACATTGAAATACGTGCCAGCGGCACAATAATGAAACATGGGTCAGCGTGACAACAGTGAAATACGTGCCAGCGTGACAACAATGAAACATGGATCAGCGTGACAACATTGAAATACGTGCCAGCGTGACAACAATGAAACATGGGTCAGCGTGACAACATTGAAATACGTGCCAGCGTGACAACATTTAAATACGTGCCAGTGCGACAACATTGCAATACGTGCCGGCGTGACAACAATGAAACATGGGTCAGCGTGACAACATTGAAATACGTGCCAGCGTGACAACAATGAAACATGGGTCAGCTTGACAACAATGAAATACGTGCCAGCGTGACAACATTTAAATACGGGCCAGCGTGACAACAATGAAGCACGGACCAGCGTGACAACATTAAAATACGAGCCGGCGTGAAAACATTGAAATACGTGCCAGCGTGACAACATTTAAATACGTGCCAGCGTGACAACATTGCAATACGGGCCGGCGTGACAACAATGAAGCATGGCTCAATGTGACAACATTGAAACACAGGCCAGCGTGACAACAATGAAGCATGGGCCAGTATGACAACATTGAAACACGGGCCGGCGTCACAACAATGAAGTATGGGCCAGCATGACAACATTGAAACATTGGGTGGTGATTTTAACGCTCTCTCCAAGCAAATGAGGCTACACTTCTTCTTAATTTCGCCTTCCTCCGCCCTCTCACATCACTAGGTATGTATAGCTCGAACTGGCAATAGGATACGCTGTACTAAACGGTGGAGTTTCAATCCCTCCCCCGGTATAGTAGTACTGCTATAGTAATAGTAGTAATAGTCAGAGTTATATATACTCGACATGGTTGCTATGCTCGTATTCAGTATATTCTAGCATTTTAAAGGTAATCATGTTGTAGATCAAGACCTGAATACATGTTTAGAAATTACTCATTTGTTAATAACAAAACACGCTTAGGTTTAATTATAAGATGCTGTACCAAAAACATCCAAATGATCTCTTCTCTAGAGTTATTATTTTCAAGTTTATTTATTATTTATCCGAAAACAGACATGTGGTAATATTATCATACGTCTATGTTCCAGCCATCCCAGCGTTCTAGAGAAAAGTGAATGTTTTAACAGTTTTTATACTCAAGCTGGTGAATAAATAGTTTAACTTTAAAGTTAATAAATTATTTCACGAAAATAAAAAATAGGTGTTTGCAACACTTGCGCGTTTGTTATTTGTTTTGTGTGGTTGTAGAGTACGCATGAATACCAACATTTGTTGCTAAGTTCATGGTATCAACAAGATCAAATGCATTCCCGCTCTACATCAACCTAAAAGTTTATGTGTAGGTTCTGTGAAGAATTACCGTAAGTTCAATATTTTTAAGTAAAAAACATTGTTATTTATGATCACACCATCCCCACTCCCTTCCGCCCCAACTCGTTTTGTCTTTAAAGAGTTAGCACTGGGAGATTGAAATGAACAGTCAAATGGGGGAGTGTATCACATACTTGTTAACATACTCAACTTTTCATAATGTTTTCAAACAGAAAATCCAGGTTGTCTAAAAACACACTAATTGATCGCAAACGATTTACATTGTTGTGAATAGCATAATATCTAGGCGTAAATAATGAGTGTATATAAATTATGTACCTTTTGCCTTCATCTTGTGTACGAGTCAAACGGATCACCACAGACAGGCACTCGGACCAAACTGAACTCTACAATTGTCTCAGACTTACAATAGAAACCCCGCCCACTTACTAATAACCAGATTGAGAGAACAATCGCTAGAACCAACCAAGCGCGCGGTTATTAATGTGCAGACGTTATTATATACATACACCCTTCACATAAGACATGATCATATTCAGTTTATGACGTCACACTCTAACTTACCTGTAACCTTGGATGCAGGGGGAGGAGAGGCTGTGATGATAGGGTCCAAGGATTCATTAATACTTGCCACCATTCCCACTTCATTATCACTTAGCGGTAGTTGCGGCTGTTTAACTTCACTCATCATTAAACTATCACTCACTTGCACTTGTAAGCAATAATATCCAACACAGACTCGATCAACCACTCATACAGAACACAACAATGATAAACTAGATAGCCTACTTTACACCAAATTCAAATATATATACTGCGTTTATTGAGGAGGTCGGTTGTTTTGGATATAAATGGAACTATCGTCACTTGTCGGAAAAATAACAACTAATCTTAAATAACTTACATTAGTTTATTATGCTACCTTATTTCGTCATATAAACTTTGTTTCCCGCGCCTGCGGTCGTTTTCACTATTCAGTTAAATGCAGTACGTTTCGTACTGAGTTGCGTGAAAATAAGAGACAAAGTTACTAGTTTTAAGGCCGGGGTCTGAATGCATGTTCAGACGACCCATTAAGTTAAGCCAGAGGTTACTGGAGAGCGCTGCGGTCGCCGCAGCTCAAGAGCGATAGAACTTTAGCCGAAGCCCCAGCTATATGCGTTAGTTGAAAGAAGGTCTGGCTACCTATTGGCGCTGCTGGTATACTCTGATTAACACCGCCTCAATCCCAGTGCTAGTGTCTAGAGAAAGAAAGAGCGCAACACATGCAAACCAATTATTCACGTTTGGCGCAAGCTGCACGCAGCAAAACTTATTTTCCCACGTTCTTTTTATGAGCTTCCTGCATTTGTTTCAGCTCCTCCTCATACCTTTTGGACCTAAACACCTCTACCAAACTATCTGCAGATGATGAGAGGCAGAATTTCACTGCACGCTTCAAAACTGTAACACAAATACACACCAGAAAATATTATATAGTGTCAATTAATTCACTGATTGAAAATTACAAAATATGTATGTGGTAAACCACGTCATGTGCATACAATTAGGATTCAAACCCAAACCAGCTTGTAATGGTAACTAAATGTATATAGAGGATTCAAAACCAAACCAACTTCTAATGGTAACCAAATGTATATAGAGGATTCAAAACCAAGCCAACTTGTAATAGTAACTAAATGTATATATATAGGATTCAAAACCAAACCAACTTCTGATGATAACCAAGTGTATAGAGGATTCAAAACCAAACCAACTTGTATTGATAACCATGTGTATATAGAGGATTCAAAACCAAATCAACTTGTAATGATAACCAAGTGTATATAGAGGATTCAAACCCATATAAACTTGTAATGGTAATTAAGTGTATATAGAGGATTCAAAACCAAACCCACTTCTAATGGTAACCAAGTGTATAGAGAGGATTCAAAACCAAACCAACTTGTAATGGTATCCAAGTGTATAGAGAGGATTCAAATCCAAACCAACTTGTAATGGTAACCAAGTGTATAAAGAGGAACCAAAAACCATAAAAACCACTTTTGTATGTCGAGCTTTTTGCATTGCCAAAGTTGTGTATTATTTTTTTCATGGTGACCTGGTGGTCTAGGGGTAAGGTGTTAGACTTCTCTGCTGGTGGCCGGGGTTCAATCCTCGGTCCTGGCACAGATTTATCTGATTTCCAAACCCTTCCTTCACCTCTGACAAGATATCTTGTGAATGTGGGGAATGCCAGGCCTCCACCGTGTTTCGGATTCCACGTTAAACTGTAGGTCCTTCATTTCATATCACAATCACCCTACCATTACACATTAGCGTAAGTGCGTATAACCCGAACGGGTAGTAAGACGCGGTGCTAATAATAATAATAATAATAATAATATATTTTTTTTCATCTTATTGTACCACAAATAAAGTTTTGTACTCGTACCCTAATTGATTAATTAGCATATACATTTAATAGTTTTGTTTCATTTTGAATTTTTTTCAATACTGAATCTTTACATTAGTTTTGTACCATTTTGTACCATAAATAAAAAGTTTTGTACCCGTACCTGTTTTGAGTAATTAGCATATAAATGTGGCCACTCCATGTTAATAATTTTGTATTATTTTGAACTTTGAACTTTTTTCAGTGCCAAAGTATATTTTAACTTTTTTCATTGCCAAAGTATATTTTATCAGTTTTTTTGCATATATCGATTTATTAATTTTGTTAAATGAATTAATCAACCATTAATTTTTTTTATAATTATATTAACTTACTCGAGTTTGCCCACGGCTTCGCTCATATTAAGTTGGGTAAATTAACTTATTTCTAGCGAATCATCTAAACCAGGTTTTCTTAAACTCTATGAACTTGAGCCTTACATGAACATTAAAAGTAATTTTTAAGCCTCACGTTCTTAAAATAAAAATTACTTTTTTACGTTAAAATACAAAAACGAAGCATTTATTATTTAATTGATTTCTTTATTTTCTGATAGAAACTGTGTAGAAGTTTATTAAGAATATACTAGTAAAGTTTTGTAAAACATTCATAAAACATCAAGTTTGTTTTAACATTTTATGACGGAAATATTATTCATGAAAAATATGTACGTGTCGTTTGGAAGAATGAGTGTTTTTCCCAATCACAGAGAGGGTTCAAGTCAGCTTCTGTTCATACAACATTCAAAGCAAGGCCTTTTTCAACTGACAGTCGATTTCTGTAATTCAAATTATCATTTTTGTTGAGAAATTACTTTCATACAAATGTATGTAGATGCAAAGATAAAAATTAATTTTATTGCTTCATAAGTCAAATATAATATTAATTTTGTACAGTCAATCAGAATTGAGCAAGTCAAAGGAAGTGAAACATTGGGTCACAGTTATAACGATGCTGTGACTCGCCTGAAGTCACCCTCGCGCCTCGCAGTTTGAGAAAGCCTGATCTAAGCTACCAAAAACACAATTTCAGACACGTGTGAGGCAAGAACTTGTCTGTATGTCGATGAAGCCACATATTACCTATAAGAAGGAACAAAAATACATTTTTATAAATATTTGCAGTCTTTGCACTAATATTTGCTCGATTACGCGGATAAATGGTTGAACTGAACACCAAAATAAATAGTTTACATTTACTATTTAAAAATAAATTAATTTGAAAGAATCACTCAAGTAAGCACCTTAGCTTGTCAAACAAATTATTCTGTTAGTAATTGTTTCTATTGGTTTTTGAAATTTTCCCCCTCCTCAATCATCATTTCTCTAACTCCTATTTAAACACTTACGAGTTTTAAGAATCATTTTGTTATCTATAGTTGAACTTTTACCTGCCAGCCAAATTTCAATTTTCTAATACACCTAAAAGTTTGTTTTTTCTAACTACTCCCCCACCCCCCTTGATTCCATGGAGTTCCACTTTAAAATGTTTAGACTTAATAGTTATTTGGAGTGGTGCATTTACCGACCTGCTAAATTTCAGTTTTGAATTACACTGCACTGAGATGTAGTTGTTTCTATTAGTTTTGTAAATTTTTAACCCCCCATCGTTCCAAACTCACTTTGAGAAATTTAGAGTCTAATATTATTTTAGCTAACTGGGATTTGATTTATCTCTCTACCTATCTGCAAAAAAATTATTTTATATCTCACCTCAAAATTTTTTCTCTCTCTCTATTATAGTACATCCCCACTATTTTTCAGTATGCAGTTTTAAATTATTATTATTATTATGGTTCCCGTATATACTTAACAAATTTAAATTATTAACCATACAGAGAAGTAATTGAATGTATTAGTTTTGGAAATGTTGAGCTCCCCATTCCCCTCTCTCCCACTGAGAAATTTTAAGATTTGTTTATCTTGATAGGCCATCATTCAGCTTTACCCTAGCACACAGCATTGCTGTGACGTCGGCTCGTGACCTAGCCGAGCTTGCTTCTGTTCAGTACATGTGACTGCGGTGTCGCGCTTGTTATTAGCTCCTTATTTATGTCAAATATGCTACCAAATTCACTATTAATAGTAAATGTTTGTGTTTTTTTGTAAGCTTTTAATATTATTTATGACCCGCCTTGGTGGCATAGTTGCCTAACGTGCTAGTCATGTTGAGCTCGACTGCTGAGGACGGGGAGATCGAGGTTCGAATCTCGGTCGGGTGAACTGGGGGGGGGGTGTTCCTAAATGATTTTACACTCTCCCTCCACGCGTATTCACTACTGAACGGGATGGAAAATGGAGTCCTGATTCGTATTTTATTTGCTCAGAACATTTATTCCCCTGATAATTATGAACAAAACCTTCAGGTCTGACTTTTATTCTTTCCTAAGAAAAGCAAATTAAAATTGCCTGCTATACCCTCCCTTATTTGTTATGTCTCCGAAAAGGTTATCCAAGGGGAAAATATTACCCGTGAATCTAGGCCTAGTATTAGTTTGACGAAATAAATATTATGTTATTTCATGGCGGGTAAAAATATTTGGGGGGACATGTCACACCCAATATTTTTACTTATGGGAAAGTCCCCCTAATACTTTTGCTTTTGGAAACGTACCCTCTTATATTGAATTGGATGATTTGTTTAAATAGTTTGCTTAATTGCAAGATTTTGCATTTTATAACCTTATTAAACAAATTTACCTTGCTTCATTAATGCGGAAAGTAGTCTGGAAGAGAAATCTCTCCATGCAAGGTGGATATATTTTTAAGTTATCCATGTCACCTTGAAACATACTTTAGAAAGAAACATTATTTATCAAATGTAATAAATCACGTGGCTGTATTACACACATACATAAATTTATATAGTACGGTAGTTAATGAAAGAAGTAAGGTGTTTGCCGACGTCAATGTTCACTTAAAGTGTTAACTAATAAATAAAAATTTAATAACCCACTTGTAAGTAGGCCTATTCATAAACCAATTTGCAGTGTAGTGAAAATCTTGAATTTATGATAATGTTCAGCTGAGAGTGTTAAACTAAATATTTAAAGGGTAATATTAGATTCGTCTACATTTATGTTATATAAGTAGTGATTATAGAGAATGACAATAATAATACCCACAATATGTGTCCCTCTCCCAAAGTTGGTATTAATATGATTGTGGGCCCCCGTCAAAGTTGGAAATACTGTGTCCTCCCCCTAACACCCCTTGCCCCCCAATTCGTAAATAAAGTTGTACTCCGAAATTGCGTCCATGGGTGATATACTATATTCTATAAATATGCAGAAAAAGGAAACCAAAGATGATGAAGTATTTTTCAATGTGTCTCTCAAAACATAAGCAACGAAACAAGTCAACCAATAATTGTGACTAAGACTGAAACAATTAAAACATATATTGAATAATTACAAAAGGAAAACAAAATATTGAAATAAAAATCTCCGAAAATCCTAGACTCAGGAACATACTTATTTTATATATAATTTGATAAACCCGAGAATAGCCATTTATTTATCTAAATATGGGTTTTGGCGTTCATTTTTTTTCACGTAATGGGTTTTATATACATTTTATCAAATAGTAACACAATACAAATACTTTAAGTTCAATTGTGTTTCCATCCTAATACTTCATTTTGAGGGGATTATATTTCAAAATAATATTTAGTGTGTTTCATTTATCTTTTCACATTGCCTTTTTCTCTCACACACACTCTCTATTACAACACTTTCTCACACATCTTTTATCCTTCTTTCTTAGACTTTCTCCCTCTCTCTCCACTCACACACACTATTTAAATATATTTCAGACATTGTATTTATCACATTTACTCTTAAACTCTCTCAAACTCTTTCTTAAACATTTACTCTCTTCTAAACTCTGCATCTCTTTCAAACTTTCTCTTGCACTCTCTTACATTTTCCCTCTCTTTCTCACTCTCTCTGTCTCAAACTCTCTCAAAATCACTCCCTCAAATTAGTTTTATCTCAAACTTTCTCTCACTCTATATATATCTCATACTCTCCTTCAGTCTCTTTTTCTATCAAAATTCTCGCTCTCAATCTTTATTTCTAACTCTTTATCTTTCTCAATCAAACTTTCTCTCTCACACGCTCTCACATTTTGACTTTCTTTCACACAATACCTCTCACAGTCTTTCTCCCAACATTTCACTTACACGAAATATCTCACACACTTTATCAGATACTCTCCGTCATATACTCTCTTCACTTTATCTCACATACACTCTTTCTCACACAGACTCTTTCTCTAACACTCTCACACACACTTTTTCCCCACTTTTTGCAGTTCTCTCTAACACATACACACACTCTCTCACTACCAATCGTTCACTCTCACTCAATCTCACTCACTTGCTCATTCACAGTCTCTTACACTCACACACTCATTTTCATTATCACATTTTCTCTCTTTATCATATCTTATATATAATTTGATAAGCAAGTCTCCGGTTATAAAAATTACGGGGAAATGGCTGAACATATTTTGATAAAAGACCACTCATTTTAAAGATTAGATAGGTGTCGAGGATGTTGGCAAAATGAGTAGTTTTCAACAAAAACCTGATTTTACCAGAAAGTTTTCAGCTTTTCATTATTTGTTTAAATCACCATAGAACCCCTTAATTGCGTGCATGGTTGTATATCTACAAATAAAATATTTATCTTTTCTTACAAATAATGCCAACTCACTACTTTAGGGTGCAACAATTAAAAATATATAAGTTGTTTACATTGTTGTTTTTCTCCTTCCCCTTCTTTGTTTTTAAAAATTTGCCTATCCCCTATGATCTAAATCTAATGTATGTTTATGTATGTGTGTGTGTGTGTGTGTGTGCGGAGATGTTGGGGCCAACATGTTGGTGTTTGGAGAGCTGCTCAGCGCCAACAAGCTGTGTTGGATCATTTATTGGAGATAATAAATCAACTTGTTGGTTGAGTTGAGAGCACTTAGGTCCCCCCTCCCACACTTGAGCCGAATTAAAATTTAAATACACCACCGTTTTGCACCTATTTTGCGCCCAAGTAGTACTTTTGCACCCTAACCACAGAGATGGTACGACTGTTTATGTTTGGGGAGGAGGGGGCAAGTTAAGAGTAGCCCCCTCCCCCCCACTATCAAAATGTTGGATTTTTCTACGCCATCTCAAAAGTCTTGTTTAGCACCATTTTGCACCCAAGTATGGCACCTGAATAGTTTTGCAAGAAAAAAATATTCAAAAGAGGAAAAGGTGGGGGGCAAGTTAAGCGTAGCCCTTTCCACTTACTTTTTTTTTTTAAGCAAAAATAAAAGTTCAGTTTTGCACCGTTTTCCCGTTATTCTCATACGCGGTATATAGGAGACAGCTCTTTACAACATTAAGGAATAGATATATGGATTACTGCAATTCTGACAATGCAAAATGGTGCGAAGGAAGCATTCATATACATTTGAAACACTCTCAATTCGTTAATTACTTCCAATTATTTTACTCAACATCCCCCACGGAGCCTTGCTACCAGTGATTTCCGCTTCCTGCTTCCCCATTGTGGATTGACCGCAGGTTTTGAACTACTAATATTGTCTCTGCCACATTGCATTGCATCTTAGAGAATCATTCCTCTATGATTGCATATTGTCTACCTTCACAATGCAGAGAGTGACCAGAGATAAGAGTGTTGGACTCAATTGTCTCGAGTGTAAGAGCAATAGATAACTTGACTTGAAGTATTAATACATGAAAGTAGATCTAGTGAACTGATTTAGCTGTCAGATAATATTATGTACATTAGGAAGATAATCGGGGTATTGTTTCGATTGCATACTATATTTTGTTAAATCAACTTCATTTAATCAATCTAAATAACTTATAATTAATTTAAATATACAAAGTGTAAAACATAACTTGACAGTCAGATTCTCATTCCTTGATACTTCTTCTGAACCACAAAATACAATTGTTTGTTGTTTGCAACATTAAAATATTTAATTGATAGACAGCTTATGATTTGGTTTAACAAATAAGGAAAATATAAAACAGCTAAGATGTTTGAAAAACAAAATTTATTTCAGTAATTAAGTTGTTAATCTCTAGTGAGCCATTGAATCATTAGATGTGTCAACATCGATACTGTGCAAGTGGAAAATACTAGGCCAGGATATTATTAGTCAGAGTGCAAGAAAGAAAGTAAAGTACAACATCTGCACGTGCTCATAAGAGCGGCATCTCTTTGAGAATGCTACTTTTTCAACCTCTCGCACTATAGTTCTTTCCAAAAGCCTTTGACGCATAAGTACCGGTGTTTTTTAATCTTATCTTTAAAAAAAAACAGAATAGATTAGCATATTATTGCTGTCAAAGGCCCTTGATAATTAATTAGAGGGGCCTATATTTAATACTGGTTTGAGCAGTGGCATATCTGATTATTTGACACCCGGGGCGGGTCCTTACTTTGGCACTCCCATAAATATTTTTAAAATCTAAACACACACACCAATATAATACAATTTAATTATATTATAAAAACATAAAGTACAGTTACAAGCCCCTAGAAGTTATTTAGAAGGGCCATCCCCAGATTAAAAATAAATAAATCAGATGCCATAAGACAGGTGGGTCAAACTCGTCCAATCATATAGGCCCCATTAAACACTAAACATTTGGGGAGGAAGTAGATTTCAAAACAATGTTAAAGAAGTGGCAACGCCGTATACTGGAGCCAGATACTTGACTCATGGCTATGCTAGAGCGCGCCAAATCATTCAGTCGACAAGGTGTTTTTGCAATGTTTGTTGTCTGACTACTGCTGTGTCTTGTGTTTATAATATGTTACATATCATTAGTTGTAAGCATGGTTAATACAAGTATCGTGCCTGGATGCAGTGCAAATTATAAAACTTCAATTGCAGAAGAGGGATATATTCAAATTTTTCAGTTCCCTACAGATCCTGTACCCATAAATGAGTGTATTCATGCTATTCTATGTTCAGATTGATAAAAGAAATAAGTAACATATGCCTGACAGGAAAATTCCAGACATATAATCTCAAATCCAGGTTTGGTCAGTATCAACAGTTATCTGGAGGAAACTATAATAATTATTACAGTTACTCAAGTAAGAGAAGCAGAAAATAAAATAACAGTTAAGAGTGTTTTGAGGCTGCATCCAGCAAGATACGGGGAGGTGACTTTTTAAAGTTATTTCGTTGAAGAAAATTTTGAATTTGTTACAGAAACAGTCAGAACAGACAATAAGTTATTTTCAGTTCTAGAAAAAGATTATTTAGAAAATAATAAGTTTGAAGACTCTGGATTTAAATAGTTATGTATGGGGTTATGTTAGTTTTAAACTATCCAACAAAACCAAATGTGATGAATTATTTATTGCTAAGCAAAAAAAGTAAATGTAATGACAAGTATATTCAAAGTATTAATAGAGGGGGGGTTATCTGTTCCATCAGATTTTATTTTGGTACTTTGTAAACATGTGGAAGTAATTATGCAAATTCTTTTAACTGAAAAATTTGAGAATTTGTTTATAGCTGCTAAAAATCAGAAACTAATAATACGTGCTTAGAGGCAATTAAAACTGATACATATTTTCATTTATTGCTTGAAGTTTTTCACTGTGGAACAGATCAGAGAATTACAGCATTAAATATTATCTCTGTTATTTCCAATATTATTTTAAGTAATCATTGTAATAAAAATATGTATTTAGTTAGGTGCTAAAAGTTAATATTTTCATAATATTCTTGAATGTTAAAATATATATATATATATATATATAATCTAATTGTGTTTCTTCACAACCTATATTTTAATTCGCTAACATGTATAATTATTTATCTTTATAAAGCTTACCATAATGTTAATAACCTATGCTTAGAGTATAATGTTCACATGATAGTAAATAGTTATATTATGTTGTGTGTTTGGTCAAGCAACTCCTCAAATGTCCTTTTGCAAGTTGAAACACTCAGTGTTCCTTTTTACTAGGGGAACGACAGCACCAAGAAACTAGGGGTTAGCTATTTGGAGTGCATGGCCTAATTAGGCCTTTGCCCAAGTCAATTGTCTCGTGTTCTCCTTGCTTGTGAACTCTCCAAATTGTACTTGTTTGCCAGAAGTGATCAAGGTAGGCCTCTAAAGGCACTTGTAAATGTCTGTATTTAACACCTCTTGAGCGGCTTCTTAAGATTCCTTGAAAGATATGCGGCCGCGTTCTAGTGTAAACTTTTCTAGCAAGTTTTGATAGGGGGCATCTCCGAGATGTTATGTTTAATCAGTGCAGTCCTAATTGGGACTTCTTTCCCCAATGTAGGATATCTTGCTAGTCGCCCCTACCCTTAGCCTTGACGTTCTAGTAGTTGATATCGTCTATCAAGAAACAGTATAAAGGTTGTCACCTAGTAACCTGGCAGGTATATATAGGGGCAATAGAGCTATATGAGTTAACATTAGAATTAATTGGCTGGTGTACTGAATTATTCAAGCTATGCACTTAACAAGTTTGTTTGTTATGAACCTTTATAACTTTAAAGTTATCCTGTTGTTGTGCAGGAGCTTCCAGTTTAAAACCTTTGAGCTTTGTTGTTGTGGGAATTCACTACTCAATGTTGACAGTCTGATTAAGTTAATTTTATATTTTCTAATCTCTCTCCATAAAGCTCAATTAATGTTAATAAAAAGCTCAGTGAATCAGACAGCCTGTTGTGTGTGTGTTAATTAACTCTCAAAATATAGGTATTAGCTAAAAGGGCTATTTATGATGAGCCTAATTAATTGTACATTATTGGTTGCTTTCTCTACCACTTGCTCAATGTTTTGGTATAATAGTGTATACATAGAGACTTCACCATGACACCCACCAATGGGTAACTTATTGTATGTCATAAAACATGGTTTGTACTTGTTCTTTCAATTATAACCCCTCCCCTAATAGTGGAAGTGTGTGTGTCAATGACTGCACTCTATCACTGTCCGAGACAAATCTTTGCTTCGCTGCTAGCTTACCTACGGCCTCTGCAGAAGCCATTGGCTTCTCGGAGGTCCACTTGCTTACATCGTACGTGTTTCTTGCCCTGGGAAGTTATCATCCTGTAAAGGCTTCTGCCTTTTGTCTTTTTACGTTTCATGAAGAGTTAAAAAAAAAGACCAACGACAGTTTCATATATATAAGCAATAAAACCTGTTGTGCAAAAAATACAAAGATATATATATATATATATATANTGTACATGGCCACTAAATGAACACACCAACAATAGCTTCATACAAGCTTGCACTTGTCTGCTATCTAGTACTCAGTATTTGTACTTTATAGAAACACATCTGAAACTCAATGACAACTGGCATCTACAGACCCATTGTAATGAGAGTTACAAAATGACACCAGACACTTTTAAGAGGTTGATGTTACTCTTAGTGAAAACACAAACTTTAATAACAATTTTAAAAGTTACCATATTGAACATAGTTTTATGATTATGTATTTGGTGAATATGCTGACCTGAGTAACCTCATTGTTATTATCAATTCTCTATATCAGAGTCCTCAGCTAATACTATATCATATCCTGGTACCTTAGTTACATCAAACGGCTCGTCAAAACATAGCCTAAAAACCTGTTTCAGTTTATGAGATAATTTTATGTTTTTTTCCTGAATGGGTTCAGGAACAGTTTTCAGTCTCTTGCTGTTGCGTGCACTAGACTTTACTTCTTTTGTTAAGCTTGTTTGTAAAGTGTTGTGATATTCCCCTGCTGGGTCAGTCTTACAAAATCTGTCCTGCCTAGGGTCAGTATTGATCTGCGTGGTTCTTGAACAGTTTTCTTCACTATATACAATCTGCACAAAGGTCTCGTCTTTATCTTGTTCATCATGAACAGTTTTTGAGGTGGTTGGTTTCGCAGATAATTGATTGTGTAACTCAATGCCACCAGTGTTGGGTAACCATTCATTTAAAAGTTCTACAGCACTCTCATTGTTATTGAGGAATGCAAGTGAATCTTGAATCGCTAGTTTTTCCGAGGGACCTGAAAATAAAACAATTCAATAGTTAGTTTTTATCAAAATATGTTCCATAAAAGTTACCGGTCGCTTTGTTCATGGGATAAATAATGAGATGACATTGCACCCCCCTTTTACCGAATGTAAAGGAATCCCCCTGAATTAATTTGGTCAGTTAGGGTTGAACACTTAGGATTCATGTTCAGGACAATCTAGAGAAGTTATGACTTTGTCCGAGGTATATGGGGTCACAACACTCCCCCTTTCACCTCGCAAACAAACATTGGCAAACCCAAGGCCTGCTGTTATACTCACGGCACACTAAGCAGTGTGCCAAATATAGAAAAAAATGTGTAAAATCACAGTGCTTATTTATCAAGCTATAGTTTAAGTAAAATTATATAAAATGAATACACAAAATATTTGTAAAATAATAACTAGTATACCTGTTTTAATGGCCGCATGGTCTAACATATTATTCTTGCAGTAGATTAGACTGCCGATGACGGGGAGATTGAGGTTAAAACCTTGGTCAGGTGTACTGAGGTTTTTTTCTAAAATGGATTTCCAATCTCCCTCCATAAAAATACGGGTACACTTACTCTAAATATAACCTTCCTAATCCCTAAAACCATGTGTGTAGTCCAAACAGGTAGTGAGACGCGGTGCAAAACATAAAAACAGGTAGTATAGTATATCTAACAAGATTTAAATTATATAATAGAAAATAAATACCAGTGGCATAGCTCACAATATAAAGAAGGGGGGAGTGAAATTATAGATACAATCAACTTGCCTTGTATCACCTTCATTAGCTCTAGCCGACGATTTAGCAAATCTTATATTAATCCCCGAGTTTTATGCATGCAACACTACACAGTTTACAGTGGTACTTTCAACAAGAAATATATCAGTTCTTCCTCTGCCATTTTAAAACTAGATTACAATTAAAAACTTTATAATATGAGAGCGCAGAGTACACAAATCAATGTCTTTAAATTCAAAGACAGGTTTTTTCCAAAAAGTGGTTTACCACTCTCCTTCCATGCAAATGCGGATACAATTCCTCTAAATTTAACTTTCCTAATAACCAAAGCCATTGGCGTTATTAGTATATAAGCTCATAGCCTGAACAGGTAGTAAGACACGGTGCTAAAACTGTGGTAAATTTTGTTCTTTATTGTATGTGAAATAGTTCTGTAAACCTATGAATATTAGGAAGTATTACTTATATTTGATTTAAACATATAACTTAGTGAACATTTGTTTTGGCTTGCGTATTTTCTCCCGAATTTGTAATTAGAGTAGAGTAATATTTTTAGCTTAGGTAGGACAAAGTGTTTCTTACTTGAGCAGCTTTCGTGGGAATCTTTCCTTGAGTACTAGGCCCACCTCTCCTTCCCCTAGATTTCCACAACTGCCACAACCCTCCCAACATATTGGCAGAAGTTAATAACAACAACATTGTTTTGTTGTGAGAAACACAAGAGCACGGTGAATGTGGTTGGAATGAGATATCCAAGACAGGTATGTGAAAAAACTCACATGGACAGAGTCAGTAATGAATGGGTGCTAAAGGAGTGCGGTTTGAAAAAGAATACAATAGATCAATGTGAAATAAGTGTCTCGATAGTTAACACGAGCAGATTTTTTGACTTGAATAAAGAGTCTTTGACATTAAATTCTTTATAATCTTTTAATAATCTTGTGAAATAAGTCACTTGTTATGTCTTAACTTTCATTTTAATATTTTTCATGTTAATTTTACACTGTAAATTGTTTTTTTACATATGTAATGTACATAAACAACCTAGTCAACTATTTTAACCTTTCTATTACTCATCTTTACGTTGTCACTGTTTAAATCTATTAAACATTACAGAACATGTCTTTCTTGTCAACATATTTTCAAACTGTTTACTAGTATATTTAATTATTCATCTAATAAGTTCTCTATTGTTGGCATATTAATTAACCTAATATATTTTTTTGTTAAGTCATAACCTTCATAAAACCTATAATCTTTTCTTAAGTAATCAAATTTTGTAGTGTTTCTAAGTTATTATATTAATAACTCTATTGTAGTCAATTTGTTAATTTCCACTTTTCATTTTGCTCATCCACTATAACTAAAATCTGCTACAACTTAAATATTGTTTTATGCTGATTAATTTCAGAACTTTACTACTTAACAATCTCAATTATGGTTTTTAGAAATGTTATTATACCTGTTTTATTTAACTTAATTTATCGATATATTAGTTTCTCTTTGAATACATTATCTCCATGTTGTGTTTCATGTTTATATTGTTTAATTGACCAAAGAAGTTGTAACAATTAATCTAATTAGCTGTTCTATCCAAGTATGTTCCTTAAATATAAATTCATTTTATACTTACTACAACTACTATGAATAATACTAAAGTAGATTGTGTTAGTTGGTGACTATTTTTAGATTGGCTTATTTGATGACAGGGTTCATTCACTTTATGTCCCCTAGATAACAGACAAAATAAGTTGAAATACTTAATTTTCAATATGTAGCTTTTATTAATTTAATTTGGAGTTATTAACTCAATAAATATTCTCAAATAGAAATAAATTGTTATTGTAATAATGTGGGTTGCGTAATTTAATGTTTTAAAACAGAAACATTCTATAATGTGCAGGTGACCTGGTGTTCTAGGGGTAAGGTGTCAGACTTCTATGCTGGCGGCCGGGGTTCGATCCTCGGTCCCGGCACAGATTTATCTGATTGCCAAACCCTTCCTTCACCTCTGACAAGACATCTTGTAAATGTGAGGAATGCCAGGCCTCCACCGTGGTTCGGATTCCACGTTAAACTGTAGGTCCTTCATTTCATCTCGCAATCACCCTACCATTACACATTAGCGTAAGTGCGTATAACCCGAACGGGTAGTAAGACGTGGTGCTAATAATAATAATAATAATAATAATAATAATAATGATAATATAATGTGCAAGTTTTAAACTAAAATAACATTTTTTAGCATCGCGTTTTACTACTTGTTTGGTTATGTACTAATTACAGCGATGATTTTATGGATTAATAAGGTTATATTTTAGAGGAAGTTTATCCACATTTGCGTGGATGGAAAGAGAAAAACCATTTAGGAACCCCCCCCCCAGTACACCTGACCAAGATTCAAACCTCGACCTCTCTATCATCAACAGTCCAGTCTATTGTGAGAGTAGCGCCTTGGACTATGCGGCCGCCAAAGCGGGTAAAATACATATAACGGCAAGTTTAGATATTGTTTTTAGCCAGTTACTGGATCCAATCAAATGCAGTATAAAATGTGTGTCAAAGATATTCTAAGGCTGTGTGGTCGATAAAGAATTATTACAAAGTTATGTGCTGGGGGAATTCCTCTTTAGCAAACATTCAGTGTTTGATGTTGCAACTGACATTTTGTTATGTACCATTTTAAGTTAAATTAGATTAAATTGTGACAAACGATCTAAATATCATTAAGGTGGGAATGCAAGAACAGGCCAGTGTTTTCGCACTTTTTATATCAAAACATTTATTTGACGAAAATAAATAAAATGTTGCTCCAGTACAAACATAGAGTTTGATCTTCTTCACATGGTGATATCAACAGTTGTTGAATATCTGTCACGTGCATAACGGCATTTTATGAGAAACTTTTAAATGAAGAGAAAAAGTTGTCATTATATTTCAGGACACCCTTTACAGATATTCAACACCTGTTGATATCACCGTGTGAAGAAAATTAAATTATATGTTTCTACTGGAGCAATATTTAATTTATTTTGACAAATGTTTTGATATAAAAACTTCAAAAACACTGACAGTTTCTTGTGTTTCCTGCATCCCCACCTTAAGGTCTTGGTACCAAAAGATTCTGAGCGGATCCCACTAATCTTAATTTAAAGTAATCAATAAATCATAATAGTTATTACAAATTAATAAGACAGGAATTCATAAAAAATATATATTGGTGTGCATGTACCAAAGATAGTTGTCACTGGCTCATGGATGTTGTGTTAGTAAAAGTGGTTTAAAAACTTTTTATAGAATTCAGATGGTATCACAGTTTTTATGGAAGATACAATGTTCTGTTATGCAACATACAACACACATTTTTTCCAGTGAATCATTTATGAAAAACTTTTTACCTACCTTTACAGCCAGCTTTGTTCATACTAGTCGAAGGTTTTTCATTACATATATTTTGTTTATTTCTTAGAAATGCAGCTCGTTTCCTTTCCAAGCCTTCAAATATATTCATATTTTTCTTGAATTTTGCACCCATATTTTTGGTAATGGTCAATTCTCCATCAATCCCTTGCCTTTCTAGTTGTGGGTTATTTCCCAGTGGCATGACAGTGGACAGCACAAAATGAGCATGGAGAATACCATCTTTTGTAGCTTCAAACACAACAGGACTGAAAAAAAAAATATATAATAGATTTAAATAGATTGGTAAATTATGAAACATTCAATGCCATGGAAGATTGACATGCCAACTTGTATGCTGGTAAATATTATACTACTAGCATAATACACATTTAAAAATAACAGTGACCCTGAAAATCTGGGAGGAGCATTTCACCTAAAGACTTTATAGTTGATCAAATATTTCCCCAAAGGAAAGTGTGAAAAGGTTCCTCAATTGACGATTTAATCATAAACAACATTTTATGTACAAGCTTTTTTATTTTTTGGGGCCGCCGTGTGAATTTTCTGTCACCTGCACCGTTTTTGGTTAAGAGCTAACTGTCTGCAAATTTTCAACTTCCATGCTCTTCTGGGCTTTGAGATTTTTTCAACTTTTTTTTTTAAACTCCCTCCCATGGGAATTTTTGGTCACTGTATTCCTACACTCATTTGGTTTAGGGCTAGTTGCCTGCAAAATTTTAGCGTCCTAGATCTTCTAGGTTTGAGGATTCTTTTGGCTGGATACTAGAACTGGCAATTATTATAGTGAAGATCTTATATAAACAAAATAAATTCTTAGCTATTTTTCAATTTGTATAAAACAAAGTGTAAATTTTGCCAAATGGTTGGAATTAATAACCATTAAGAGGCCTACACTCTTTATAGAAAACGTAAATTCTAAAGTTTAAATTGATAACTATATACAGTTAACTCTCGATTAGCCGCAGTAATGGAGGGGACGAGTGCCGTGGATAACTCAAAACAGCGGATAATCACCATATTTATTAAAACAAGAGATTGTATGTAGCACATTCAATTCAAACTAGCACTCGCCTATCGATATTGCTGTTATGAACACATCATTATATTTCATGCACTAAGATAATAAACCAATATACAGTATACTCAAAATGGACACATCACTTACAAAACTTGTATTAGTCTCGTGCCTCATTGCAACCGATTCCTTTTTCCTTATCCCACAGTAGTTTAGGCATTCTATTAATCTGCCTAATATATGCCTTTTTCTTTACACCTGTTCATTGTGTTTTTGGACTGAAATTTTGACCATGGAATCTTAATGTGATGTAATATTTACTGTTCAAAATGTTTTAAAACTACATGCATTTTACAAATAAATTCCATATTCCTCATGTTTTTTAATTCTTTTAATTAAATGTTTAAGATCCTTCAGCCTTCTGTCCACAACTCCTCACCACCAAATAATAAACAATAAAAACAAAAATAAGCTCTGTTTTTCTTCATACACAGTTAACCACAATTGTTCACCAAACCAAGCATTATAAAGTTATTTTTTATTTTAATCCACCTGCATAAATGTAAATTAGAAGGCTTATGTGCACCTGACCATTTAATTTTCAGATTTCCTTGCAGTTTTACTGAATAAAACTGAGTTTTTTAAAAAGAATTTTCTTCATTTATTTGAATTAATTATTTTCACGCATCATCTTACTTCTTGGGTCTTATCACATAATAAAACACAGACACATAAATGCAAAAACTAGCTATAGACCACGTTCACTCGGGCCGGTCCTATTTGATAGTGTAAAGATGACACCAGAATAGTAGAGGGAGGGACCTTGAGAGACAGCTCACACTGGGTGTGGCTTCTCAGAGCTGGCCCAGCCCAGTTTCTATATTCAGTCACTAGAGTGCTGGTGTGACGTTTGGAGCAAGGAATGAATAATCTTGACTTAATACTGTATAACAAATCAAATAATTTACTGCATGTAGAGAATGGTGCTCCACTTTTTTCATGTTTTTTTCCATAATATTTTATAGAATAAAAAGAAAGAAATTTATTTTTATTTAAAAGAAAAATGTTGGAAAAATATTGGTGGGGCCTGGCTGTTGTGGCCCCTTGAAAACTTGATATCAATTGGTAGTTTATAAAATAATTTCAACATCAATTAATTAAAGGAAATAGGAAATATGTTATGAAGCAGGATAATAATCATCTGAAACAAGTCAAATTGAAATAGTTTCCAAACCTCAAATTTAAAATTTAAGACATGCAAGACAGAACATAAAATTAAAACATTGGCCCTTTTGAATAAAATTGTGAAACTTTACACAATTTTATCGTTAAACATTTAAATAACCATAGAATAAAACATACCGCCCTGCCTTTTCAAACTTGACCATCAACGGTTGAGAGGAGGAGCCTGCAAATGCCAATATCGACTTCCAATCCTTCACATTGAATGTCACCTGTGCATCCACTTCAACATGATAGTCTTGAAACTCTCCTGCTTGCAGAAGCAATTCTGTCCGTCTCTCCTTCTTTGGATCTAAAATAAATATCATTAGTATATAAATAAACAAATACTTCCAGTGCTTCATTTAGTCCAATAAGCTCATAAAATACTCTATTGTCAATGTATTATGGTTGAAATCCTCTAGAATGTCTTGGTTAGAGTGTTACACAAAAAGGGACAAAATTAAAACCAGGCAAAAATGTTGTTTTAGAATTAACTTTGGATGCCAGTGTGTGTGTGTGTTCGGAAAGTCACTGTGCACTTAGGTTATGGTACACAGGATTTATAAAAGGTGTTGGAGGTGATGTCTACGAGAGTCTATAAAGGCCTGGACCCATTTAATTGTATTCGCAAACACTTTCTGCAGCTGTGCTCGGGAGCTGTTTCTTATGTACGCAGTTAATACCATTTTTAAGTCAGAGTGCACAGGCAATCATGATACAGTGCTGATTTCACTGCTTCCCTCAGATAAATGTCTGGTGGAGTAAGATCCGGCAAGAAAGGGACCACAAGATTTTAGAGATGACATGTTCTTCGGAAATCTCATTCAGATGTTTCATAAAGTTTTTAGCTGTTTACACAGTAGCACCATCTTGTTGAAACTAGGAGTAGGTGACTTCATGTTGGCCAGTGAAAGTATGGAGCATTAGACACTAGCAGTGAATGTTCACTGTTTCTTCAAAGAATAAAGAGCCAACAATGTGCTGTCTGGATATCGCAACCCACACACCAAGTGTCATGCAATAGTGTTTCATACAAAATACAAGGATTCGACGTCCACAGTCGTCTGTTTTGTGTGCTAACATAACCCAAGAGGTGTGACCAGGCCTAATCATTCAAGAATATCAACCATTTTCATTTGAATAAAATTTGTAAACCAGTTACAATAATGGAGTCATTTTTCATGATCTGGTGGTTTAAATTATTGCACTGCTGTTACTTTGTATAAGAAGAGTTTACATTTTTCTCGGACAGCTTTATGCGCTGCTGCAAGCCTGATACCTTCCTCTTGTGCTAACTTGCGTTGTGATTTTTATGGACACCTTAGCCTGGAGTCAAAACTGTCCAACAACTTCTCATTGTTAAGTTTAGATGTATCCCCATTTGCTCGATGTCTAATACTGAGCCTCAATAAGTCTCGAACTGCATTGCAATGAGGTACAGGTGTTTCTGAGAGGTTTTCAGCAAATTTGTCCTGCATTAAATTGCTGTAAGTATTGCCTTCTCAAAAGACGTATTTAATAAGAAGAACATGTTCTTTAATAGAAAGAACCATAGTGAGTATAAAGTGAACTAAGCACTCACCCGCACTGCGTGTGACCGCAGTCAAATGTCACACAACAGCACTTCAACTGCAACTTTGATATTGACAACCAACCACGCTGTTGCATACCGTAGCCTAAGTGCACAGTGACTTTCTGAACACACTGTGTATATATATATATATATATAAGTTAGTAGGATCACTTACAATCAATCTTCTAAATTTTAATTTCAGTCAAAGTTTTACACATTGATAGTCGATTCAAAACAAAATATAAGGGGCAACTAATGTAATAGTAACCTCAAATTACTGTTCAGTGATAAATACTTGTGCAACTCGAATAGGTAATGAGATGAGGTGGGGGGGAAAGTAATAGTTTATGTATGAGAATTACACCATAAGTACATCATCATTGACATTGAAATAATATAAAATTGCTTATTTAATAGCCAATATAATGAGTTTCACAGGCAAAACTACACCCACATGAAAAACACACGCATATCTCTCTTTATTCTAGAAAGTAACTCACCTGCTCATGTTTAGTTATTCATTAATGTTTGTTCAAACACTCGACAAAACATAGGGATTATTAGCCACAATAACAGTAAACTCAAAATAATTCAGTGCCAACAAATGAAACTCCTTTGCTCATCTTTGAGCTGTAAATTTGTTTTATGTTTCAAATACAGCATATATGAGATTTTTTTGAATACTTTGAGATTAAACTTGTGCATTTCCTTCAAATTCACATTTCTCATGCGGTCATTAAATTAGTATGTGTTTTTCATCTCAGAAAGTAAGATATATAGAAATATATACAACAGTTTTGGCCCTAAAAAGTTAAAAACTACATTGTTTTACCTTTAGAACTATTTTATTCTAACAATTTGACTTTAATTTGTCCTTGTAGTGTTTTCATAATGATATGAATCATAAGCCTGCATACAAGGTGGGAAGGTGGGGAGTTCATGCCCCCCCCCTCCCCATGTTATTTTAAATGTTGACATTAATTTTCTGTGGAAAGTGGTAACTTTGAACTAGTAGGTAACAATGTTGGATGAAGATAAACTAGAGAGTGATATAATGTATTTTTCACTCCTTGTATGTAGTTGATCGACGTCAGACCGGCCACTTAAAATTCCAGCATAATTCCCTGTTTTCCAGCAAAAATAGATTTATTTTCTTTACATGCTGTTCCTCCTCCTATGAGACTTTGCACGAATGATTGTGAATGAAAATGTTTTGTAAGAAGAGTCTAACTTGTCCCTGAGCAAGTATTTCTACCCAAAGCCCAAGCTAGTGAATTATCGGATTCTCACCAAATTCATCACAGTACAGCCACAACTGTGTTTAACCACCCTTTAAATTACTTCAAGATAGGTCTTTGTTTAAAACATCCTTACTATCTCCTGTTGAGAGACTTCACCATGACCCACCAGAGGGGGAACCAATAAGAAAATGGTACAGCTATGAAATTACTCTAAGTCACTATAAAACTTTTCTATTTAATATCTAGGATAGAAAGTTATTAATTATTTATTCTATGTTTGATGTGTACTCAGCCACAAGTGTGGAGGAAATGAAACTGCGTCAAGACAGGGAGGTGGTCTGTCACCTCTACTATTTATAATGATCATGAATTACATTTTTAAGGATGCAAATGAAATATATGGGGTTAAAAATGAATATAATGCTATTTGTGGGCAATATTGTGATAAAGGTAGAGGATGAGAATGAAGTGTAAGAAAAGTTGGATGTGACAAATGATTTTTTTAATGTGGCTTGAAAATCAGATTGGGAAGCACCATGCATTGATGCTGATGAGAGGAGCAAGAAGGGTGAGAGGCATAATAACAATTGGAGGACAAAATCTGGAAGTAGTGGTATTTGGGGTCTGAAGTGATGCAGATTTCAAGATTAAATACAGAGATTAGTATGAGGATACAAAAAGGTAACAGCTTTTACCAAAGTATACAGAGTCTTATCTGGAACAAAGGCATGCCAAGTAAGTGTAAAGAGTTAATGTCTAAAGTATACTACACACACCTTGGAGAACAGGACAATGACAATGACAAAGAGGGACAAGAGTGAGATTTAGACAACTGAGATGATTTCCTACTAGGTATTTTAGGAGAGACAAAAATAGACAGAGTGAGAAATGAAGAAGGAAAGAAAATGGGGGTTAAAAAGCCGAATGAGAGAATGGATAGGAATATTGTGAGATGGTTTAGACATGTTAGGAGTATGGAGGATGAAAGACTATCGAAGCAAGCAATGGAAATGCGAATGATTGGAAAGAGATCCAGGGGAAGGCTCAGAGTGAAATGATTGGAAAGAGATCTAGGGGAAGGCTCAGAGTGAAATGATTGGAAAGAGATCCAGGGGAAGGCTCAGAGTGAAATGATTGGAAAGAGATCCAGGGGAAGGCTCAGAGTGAAATGATTGGAGTCAATTAAGAAGAGTACGCAGAAGAAATTTGAACTGAAACCGGATGCCTGCATCGGTGGTCACATGGTCCAATGTATCACTCACATTATACTGGATTGCCGGTGATGGGCAGATTAGAGTTCAAATCCCAGTCAGATATACCGAGGTTGTTTTCTCTAAGTAAATTTTCACTCTCTTTATATGCAAGCATCTATATTTCCTCTAAATTCTACCTTACTCATCTCTACACGCATGCATATAGTTCAAATGGGTTGAGAGAATCCTCCTTGGTATTGTTATCTTTACTTCAGCACTTTATTTCATTTATAAGGGCAGTTTGAAAATTGACCGCCAAGATAGAATCATAGGCGGGGTCACACATGCACAGTAGCATCAACTTTTGTTGATCCCTTTATTTCAGTTTTATCCTCATCTCATGTTCTGTGAGTGATTTATAATGAGTGCTCTCATAAATAATACCGCCAGTTGTGAGGATGGTAGTGTCAAATGATGTTTGTTAGCAGGAACCTTAACGCTGCAGACATTTACTATCGGATATGTAAGGTTAACAGGCCTGATGTCATGAGTAGTGACTGACAATTTAGTGAAACGTGTGGATACGAATATTTGTGAGAACCGTTGTTTTACACTTACAAACTTTATTTTGAATTTTCAGAAGTTTCAGGGTGACTCATTCATAAAATTGTGACAGAAAAGCTAGGCTACAAGAAACTGTGCGCCAGATGGGTTCTCAAAATGCTGACTGAAGCACACAAACAAAAACACGTGGAGTCGGCTCAAGTGTTTTTACAGGATTTTGAAAAGGAAGGAAATGAACTTTTTTCTTAAATCGTAACCGGCGACGATATTTGGATATTGTATGTGAATGTTGAAACAAAACAGCAATTGATGCAGAAGTGTCATTCAACATCCCTAAAGGCAAAGAAAAATAATCAAACAGGTACACTCCATAAAAAAAAATGGCTTCTGCTTTTTGGGACCAGAAGGGTGTCTTGCATGTTTACTTTCTTGATAGAGGAAGAATCATTAATTCTGCAGAATATTGTGTAACCTTAAAAACACTCAGATTAATAATTCAGAACAAAAGACATGGAATGTTGACATAAGAGATTCTTCTTTTGTATGACAACACTCGAGCCCACACTGCAGCTCAAACTGTTCAGCTGATTCAACAGTTTGGATAGAGACTGCTGGACCACCCACTCTACAGCCCAGACCTCCTCCAAGTGACTATCACTTGTTTGTGAATATGAAGCAGTTTGGATAGAGACTGCTGGACCACCCACTCTACAGCCCAGACCTCCTCCAAGTGACTATCACTTGTTTGTGAATATGAAGCAGTGGCTGCCCTCTCAGTGTTTTACAGAAAACTATGAACTGAATAGTGGTGTGAATCACTGGCTCAAATCACTGGTGGCAGATATTTTTGAAAGGGGTATAAAGAAGTAGGTGGGTGTCAAGATATAAAAAAAATACCAAAGTCAATGGAGGACTGTGTGGAAAAATAAAGGATGTATGCATGTATTTTTAGCCCTTTATAAAACATTTCTATCCCTACTAGTTTTTTTAAATTAATTTATCGGACTTTAATATGTAGACAAGGCTCTTATAAAAGTTATATACATTGTTGCACTACTTTTACACAGAGTCACCACCCAAATTCAGGCACTGTGGCACCAGATTTTGCAAACCCTTGTAAAGAAACGGCGCCGCTGGGGGTAGTTGAAAATCCATCAGTGTAACTGGTAGTGTAAAACCTTTGTGCGAGGACACATGTTTTGCAGAACAATGACCTTGGTGAGCATTTCACGTCTTTTATCTTGGATCTACCTATAAGTCATTCACGAGCTAAGTTTACCTGGATGACAGCTCGAAATGTTACTAGAAGTAATCCCTAATATATCACTACGCCAACAGCTGACATCTATCACTTTGGATGACTGTAATGAAAACAGATGGTAATATATTAATGTGATAGTTAACCACAGTAATTTAGGCCAATATTATTTATATATTTATTTGAGGTCGGACACAAAGTTTATTTATAGTTTTATTCCCCTTAAAAAAATATCAACAAACATAGCTTTAAAATGGCCACTGACGAATCTAAACCATATGGTTGAACATAACGGTAAACAAGTTTTTTACAATGATGCAGACACGCAGTTGATGAAAATATTTTATTCAGTTAAATATTTCAAAATACGATAAAATAATCATAAAATCATTTATTGTATGTAAAAAAAATGACAACAATTTTCTCTTTTCCAAGTAAATACGATGTCTGTATTAAAAGGTATTAATGTGTGCACTATATTAAACAAAATCAGTAACGTTCCAAAATGAAAAATAAGTACTTTTAATTATGTTTAAAATATTGTTTCGAGTTGGATAAAACTAAATTATTTAAAAAAATGAAATAGTATGAGAAAACTTAAGTTCACGTTATTTTAAATGTAATATATAACAGGTAATTAAAGATCTTTACATTTATAACAACAATGTAATCTTTTACAAAACCTAAACATATGATTTTCGAACTGTCACCTATCGTGAACAGAATATACATTCACGTTGGAGGTTTATTGTGAAACAATGAAGAGGTTTCCAAGGTCGATCCAAAACACCACCAAGGACATTTTACCGCACAACGCGTGTCCCTACCCTGCGGCTCACACAAAGGTTTTACTCTAGCAGCTTTTTGACCACTCTCCTTACAGCCCAGACTTGCCACCAAGCAATTACCATCTCTTTTACCCAGCGCTTCCAAACTAGCAAGGAGCTCATGGATGGAGTCAACAACCAACTGGGTACCCCGGCGGCGCCGTTCCTTGATGATGCCACAGTACAACAAATTTGGGTGGTGACAATGTGTAAAAATAATGCAGATGTGTATGGAGATGTTTTGTAATTAATAAGAATGTGTTCGCCATTTTTAAATATTTTTTTTACCAGCCAATAGGTTGATTTTGGAATTACCTTTGTATGAGTATATATAGTTGAAGATTACAGCTATTTGCAATGATAGTTGTGTGTCAAGGAAAGCAAGACCAGCACATTTAGTCTTTGTTTGAAGAGATATTTTCCATGCGACAGTTGCAATATTATTTTTAATATTGGAATCAAGCATTAAATTGTTAGAAGATTTTCTTCCCATTGTATAACAGTGACAAGAGCAAGCATATGAGAGTTGAATTAAAGACAGAGTATACATTTCTGACTTATGAGCAACCTGAAGCAGGAGACATCACTGGTGACATCTTTAAACCCTCTTAGTCACTTGTAATCTACAGGTTTCTGTTATGTTACGATCAGAGGCGAGTTGATCTATGGTGTGTGTATGTATCCACATATAAGCCAGAGAGCAAGACCGCATGACCTGCCCTCTAGAGGCACACATGGCCCGGAGTGACATACACCCCAGGAAAAACTCCTGTTTGTTAGATAGAACCATACATAGATGGTGACATAAAGTGTGTTTCATGACACACTAAAAATAAACATAAGAATAAATACAATAATATATATATATATATATAAAATGGCGAAATCTTAAATGGACGCGAGAAGGCCTTCTTTGACTATTCAATAATTACGGAAATACTAATACATAATGGGCCAGTTTCATAGTCAAATTTAGTACGCCTCAAGTGCGACGCTACACTAAGTACATGACGACACCTACCTATACCAGAATGGAATGGGCCAGTTTCCAATGCGAGAAAGGCCCATTCCATTCGAGTTTAGGTAGGTGTCGTCATGTACTTAGTGTAGCGCCGCACTTGAGGCGTACTAAATTTGACTATGAAACTGGCCCAATATGTTAATTTGTATTGAGTTATGCCAAATTACAATGAGTAATCTAAAAGTGATAACATATGTTGTATCTGATATAAACAATATAGTAGTTGTATAGTATACTACCAGACGTAAACAATATATTTACTATTTTAGACTGATAAACATTATCTTAAATACAAATATATATGGAAGACAAAAAAAAAGCAACTATAAAATTATTAACCTAATAAAATCTTTCTAACAATCATGTTATATAATAGAATTGTGAGGGGCATGAGTAATGGTCATAACTGTTATTCCAAAATATAATAATAAAATGGAGGCGCCATTCAATATACAAATCAACAATTATGTTAACTTTTCTAAAACCCAATTAGTTTTTTTCTGTGTGTATATGTTATTTTTAACACGAACACTTGGATACAAATGAAAGAAACTGACTTAATGTTCTAAGAGTACATGTCAAAGATGCCATGGCAGAACGCTTAGAAATAAGCTAACAACAAAAGCAAATGAGAACCAAACCTATCTGTTTGAGTTGTGAAACAAGAGAGTGGTGCAAAGGTAGTCCACTTTTAGTATATATTGATTGAGCAGTTACATCGCTCAAAAATGTGTTAATAACAACTGGCTCTGACCAGCGAAAGTTCAGTTTCCCAGCAACCCCTGCGGCCTTATCACTAATTTGATGGATTTTATAAACTACATGTTGTGTTTACCAAAATGAGCTTGTGCTCGTTTTAAATGTTTGAGTGTGTTAGTCCACATGTGGAGGGAGCTTCCTTCTGGCCTTTCTTTTTGCACTACTGGTAAAGAGCATTTTAGATTCAGGGGTGTTAAAAGTTCTTGTCCCTAAAACAGTATTTGTGACTACCGTTTTCAGCACTGTTGAAGGCAATTTGTAGCCAGTACAAATTAGAATCTCATTCTCTATTATGGAGATTATGGTAGGCTATGAGTGTAGATTTTAAATTTATATAGATCTCTCACATAAATTAGGTTGAGGATAAGGCACAGTGGTATCATGTTTTACACCAAGCTGGAAACACATGTCTTTGAAGATGTGAGAAGTAAGAAGTAAATTGAGAACCATTGTCAGAAACTATTTAACACCGTAAACCAAATTATATTTTAAAAACATAATTAACTTAATTATTAGCATAGCATATAAATTAACTAATAACAAACTTATGCACCTGTATCTTTGGATATTTTAAGATGTAGGCTATAGTTTTTTTAATTGCACTAAGCCCTTGGAACTCAATAAATGGATTGAATCGTAATAAATTTAAAATGTACATTTTATGTGACAGTGCTATGTTTTTGTGAAAATGTTAATATAAAATTGCCAGCTTGTCTTAGGAGTTTCAATGAGTTGTGGTCTGTGTGTACCAGCATTGTATGAGGGAGAGTAGACTTGCCTGCAGTTCCACTAATATAGTTCTGCATTAGTAGATTTCTCTTGTTCACAGTGATCGTTATATCATTTGGGTTTGGGTAGAAATTAACGAGTGCATCATTAAACTGCTTGACTGAGGCATTAAAATGGTTCAGCGGGTTCGAATCTTGACCGATCTGAAGCTCCATACTTTCCCACGCAATCACTGGGACACGCTGGATTTTCAAAATGTTGTAGCGGCATTTTAGTTCTACTTTGATTGTTTCACTCTCTGGTTTAATAGATATAGTGCAGGTCTCGACATGTTTTGGTAAATTCAGTGATCTGACAATAGCTTGAACTGCCTGAAAGAAAATAAGGTAAATGCATAATTAGTTATGCTGAACATGTACAGATGGACGAGAACTAAAATAAGAAATAATTGTAAAAATAGAACATAAGTGGAATAATGTGTCCAGTTTCCTGAGACCTAATCATGGATTGAGCAGAAAACATATCAACTGGAAATGTAAAAATAATGGATCACTATGGTCATTTTGTCAAATATTTATTTTCTAGAGTTGTATGTCTTGTTTGTATTTAAGACTATTCAGAATTCACCCCGACTAAGTATACTGGATGATGAAGGTGAATCTTAAAGGAGTGCCTTACTCTATGCCTGGAAAATCACAATAAAATTACAACTTGTAAAAACTGCTCCATTAAACTCAGCCAGGATTCAAATCAAACCCCAACCTCCTGGGTCAGAGATGAGTTTGCTGACACTGAGCCAGCCCTGTCAGTTGTGATCCTTAATAAAAGAAATGTAAGTGTAAAGCTTTCAACACACCGAATCAGATTGTAACAGTTCTAAATGATCGGAATCGGAACTCTAAGAATGGAAACAAGTTTTGACCGCACAATGGTTAGGAAATCAATTCATGTCAGTCTGAAGACAGCAGGTGGTAAGAGGTAGCAGTTGTGGTAGCTCTGTGCATTGCTGACGATGCTATTGAAGGATAGCAGGTGGGGTAGCAGTGGTGGTTGCTCTGTGCATTGCTAACAATGCTATTGAAGGACAGCAGGTGGTAAGAGGTAGCAGTGGTGGTTGCTCTGTGCATTGCTAACAATGCTATTGAAGGACAGCAGGTGGTAAGAGGTGGCAGTGGTGGTTGCTCTGTGCATTGCTGACGATGCTATTGAAGGACAGCAGGTGGTAAGAGGTAGCAGTGGTGGTTGCTCTGTGCATTGCTAACAATGCTATTGAAGGGCAGCAGGTGGTAAGAGGTGGTTGCTCTGTGCATTGCTGACAATGCTAATGAAGAGGAAGAAGAAACTGCTTCAAAAATACTTTATGTGCACAATACAAATGGAATATAAAATTTCCAAGATCTTCTCCAACGCATTTTCCTTCATAACACATACATTATGTCTGTGACCACCCTCATAAATAATAGAGGGTACTGTTGAACTACATTAATTATTTCTTCATCCAAAAATATTTTTTTAAATGAGACAAAATTGTCGAGGAACAGGAAATTAATATCAACAGGTCTAAGCCGAGTGTGAGGGTAGATGATACCAAAGTTCAGTCCAAAGGGTGCACGGCCGTAGCTTCAGAATCCGTCAAAATATTCCCACCTGGCTGATTTGTTCCGTTACGGTGTTAATGTTTCCTATCTGATTCAGCGTGTAGGCCTCCATTAAAATCCAGGTAGCCATTTTGATGCATTCTGTTCAGATTGTTCCAATCCAATCGAGTGTGTGGCAGGCAAGCTTTATACCACCCTAAGTCCAGGCCACCATAAGTCATGTGTAGTTACATTGTTGTTACATCAATTGGTTCAGATCATTGACATGAATATAAACTTTAATAGAGATAAACTATATTGGCAGTCATGCTCCTTGTAATATAAAATTTAAAAATGTTTGGTTGATTGAGGCTAAGCATTATTCAATATATGTAATGTATTTTTATTTTTTTAGATATGGTGCTACTTATTTTAAGAACAAACAATATATTGTGCCTATCTTGCAACACTATGAGTATAAACCAAACTTTTAAACTTTCTTAAAATTTGTATAAGCTTAGATTTCAAAAGGGATTATTTTAATTCCTTTAAATACAAAAGTTTCCTGATATTCTCTTTATTGTGGGCTAATTGGAACAGTTTAATATGCAAGATTATTTAAAATAAGCAGGATAAAACTCATTACATTATCAATGAAAATAAAAGCAGCACAAAATTTGTTTTTCATCTCTACTAAAGGATGAAACTATTGTAACTTAGATTCATAGTTTTAAGAAACTACCGATATTAAAATAAGTGCTTCCTTTTAACCTGTATTTTTATAATTAACAATTACATTATGTAAAAAAAGTCCTACTCGTTCATTTCTTTATTTCTAATTGTACTCATTTCTAAAGCATAGCAATGGTGAGTGATGGAATTATTTACTTACTCTATGGCACTTGGAACTTGAAAGTTAATTGCCGCAATTACAAAGGTTTGCCATCTATCCCTATATTGAGCTAGTCCCCCTCATTATACCTTATCCCTATTGTGAGCTGGTTCTATCCAGTTAACCTCATTGCACAATATCCCTATCTTGAGATAGTTCTATCCAGTCCACCTCATTACACTTTATCTCTTTCAAGTCGATTCTAATAGTATCCTTATATCTGCATCTACAGTAGCCCCACGACTTCTTTGGTACTGACTAACAGCTCACAGCTGACAGATAAAAGCTTTTAAAAGTTACCAGACCAAATTATGTATCCCTACGCCAAACCATATGATCTGCAAAAACATGTGTTTAGCAGCTGTCACTTTCGACGGTCAAAATATAGGTATATACCTAAATGTTGACTGTCAGAAGTCAGCTGTGAGCTGTCAGTCAGCACCAAAGAAGCCATGGAGCTACTGTATGTCTTCCCGATGGTCTCTTCCCATTTTATTTGGCAGTCAGTAGGCCTACACTGAACATGGTTCTAGATTATTCCATTCACGCTGCATGTCCCGCACACCGTAGTCTCCAAGACTTGATTATCTTAACAATGGCTTGTGATGATTAAATAGGGTATGTAACTCACCATTAACTAACTAGCAGCCTCATTCCCCCCCCCCTTTCCCCTCAAGCACCTTGTTTTCAAACACCCTAAATTTGTTTTCATTATATAAGGTAAGATACCCCTTTTCACACCTGTAGAGAACTGGTAAAATTAATATTGTTGTGTATATTGTGATTTTAGATTCCTTGAAAGCATGCTGTGATTGAAATATCAAGACAAATATAAAACTCCTTGCAAGTGAATTCAAAGTAAGAAAGGTGATGGGTTAATTTGTAACAACTTTGGTATCAGAATGATCTGTTTATTTAACAATATTTTATTTTTGTAGGTTTGTACAGTCCATAATTTTATATAATATGCACTCACCTTGACCGAGATCCTACAGTGGAGTAGTTTATTATCAAATTCCGGCCGGTTATTACCGTCAATACAGTACTCGAGGAAGAAATATCGTGAGAATGTAAACAAGCCGTATGCAGAGTGAGACGAGTTTATAGTCCGCATACAAAAGGTCTCTTTACCAGGTTCTATATAGATATAGTCTTTACCCATTCGTGTTAGACACTGCATAGCACGTGCTAGAACTAAGAGAAGGGACTTAGGATTCACTTTATAAACAACAGTTCAAGACAAACCTGACTGTTCAAAAATCAGGTTGAAATTGAATTCACAACATAGTAAATTAAAATGAAAACCATTGGTAATATTGTTTAAGGCACTTCCTGCAACAATGTGAATACCACAACACATCTTGACACACATTCCAATGGTTCCAATATGAATGTTCTGTATAAAAAAACTCAATGGGCATTTCTCTCTCCCTTCACCTCTCTCTAACAACAATGGTTCTCCCCATTCACCTCTCTCTAACAATGGTTCTCTCCCCCTTCACCTCTCTAACAATGGTTCTCTCCCCCTTCACCTCTCTCTAACAACAATGGTTCTCTCCCCCTTCACCTCTCTAACAATGGTTCTCTCCCCCTT
>CABFVZ010004310.1:39872-51872 GCA_902151445.1 Timema monikensis
AACAATGGTCCTCTCCCCCTTCACCTCTCTCTAACAACAATGGTTCTCTCCCCCTTCACCTCTCTCTAACAACAATGGTTCTCTCCCCCTTCACCTCTCTCTAACAACAATGGTTCTCTCCCCCTTCACCTCTCTCTAACAACAATGGTTCTCTCCCCCTTCACCTCTCTCTAACAACAATGGTTCTCTCCCCCTTCACCTCTCTCTAACAACAATGTTCTCTCCCCCTTCACCTCTAACAATGGTTCTCTCTCCCTTCCCCTCTCTCAAACAATGGTCCTCTCCCCCTTCACCACTCTCTGACAACAATGGTCCTCTTCTCCTTCACATCTTCCTCTTTTCTGTGGCAGTGTGGCGCATGGAACTTTATTTGCACTGCGTCTTACCACTTGTTTAGGTAATATCTTATGTACTAATTACTCTAATGTGTTAGGGATCAGGAAGGTTATATTTAGAGGAGGTATTTGCTTAAAGGGAGAGCGAAAAAACACCCTTACTACACCCTACCATGATTTAACCTCAATATTCTGGTGTTCTGCAGTCTAGTTTATAGCGAGAGTTGCGCCTAAAACCATGCGGCCACCAAAGCAGAAGCCTAGAACTTTAGTGCAGTGTTAACCAATGTAGCATCAAAGTGTAGAAGGTGTTTTATTGTAACATAATCACAGTCTAATCAAAAAACCAAATATACCTAATAATGATCTGCGGAATGGTTTGCAAAAAGTGGTACATATAGATCTAAGCCACATTTTTTATTATAAAATAGCAAATCTAAAAAATTTAACACTATCATTATTCTCACAACGGTTTGACGCTGTACAAGCAGTTGCTCAGACCGATCCTCTACTATGCGTGTCCCGCTTGGGGTCACCAGGTGGACATGTATATGAGGAGGATGCAGGCTTTCCAGAGCATGTGTCTGAGGATCATTGTGGGCGCACCTTGGTATGTCTGGAATGAGACTCTGCATTGTGACCTGGATATACCTACCATCAAGGACCACTTGTGGGACCTGGAGCAGTCCTACTACAGACTTCCCGGTGCCACCAATCTTCTTATCCAGGGGCTTGGGAATTACGACATCGACCCTGGTGGGTGCCATTGACGTCACGACGTCACAAAGCCCTGCTTGGATAAGCGAGATGTGACAACAGTGGTTTGGGAGGCTCTCACCCAGCCCCCCATAGAGTAGTGTCTCCGCACGTAACTCTAAAAACCCTTATATACTTTCCGTTTCCCCCCACCAATATTAATAATATGTTTTCTTTGTTCCAGAACTTCGCGAAACGCGACAACCCGTCTTTAATTTTTGAGAACCACACGGTGTGACCAATTGGTCGGCACGTGTTGGAACTTGCTCTCGTGCTCCCCTTCAGGGAGCATCAGAGCATGCCATTGTGATTTCGATTGTACTCACAAGGAAAGGGCAAGTTTAGTTATACTAGAGAATAATTAACCTTATATATTTATTTGAAAGGATTTTATTTTCACAACATTTAGAGAACTCGCCAAAGTAGAAATAAACACAAGTCTTTGAGAGCATCATGACCCCTTGATAACCTGCAAGCGTTCAAATTATATTTAATCATACTTTTCATTGCTTCTTAGAACCCATAGAGGTTATCCACATCTAGTTACACTTGTGGGGCAGGTAGCTTTTAGAGAAAGAATACTTTTATTTACATAGAGAAAATCATTTTGGAAAAGTCACCTTCCAGTACTCCCAAATCCCGAATGAGATTTAACTAAAAAGTATTTATTTGAGTGCTAATCTTATGTTATAAATTAAGTTTAAAACACAATTAATTTATTCATTATATTTATGCTACATATTTTGCATGGGAAAAATAATATAATATAACTTCAAACCATATTTTTACTTATCCACTTTTTTAATAATGTTAAAAGTCATTACATTTTCTTTTGGTTACTAACCTGGATATGTTAATGAGATTGATGTGTTTGCATTCTAGATATGAGTTCTTTGAAGTCAGGTCTGATGTTGGATAGCTGGATTGGCATATCTGTTTCAGGATTGAGTCTACTTCTTTGCTTGGTATTAGAGAGACTGTATTTTGAAAATGTTACCTTAACAAGGTATGTTGTAGGAAAGGTTTGAAGTTCTTTTACAGCCCACTTTGGAAGTTCTGGATATTCACTTTTAAGCTTGGCCCAAAGTTCAAATAAAAAGTCAGATTGAAAGTGTATTTTAGATTCTTGTCAGCTGCTATGTCAATAAGACATTATATTTTCTCTAATTGGCAGATACAACTTATTTATTGCAGCTGTGAATGGATTTCAAAGCCAGTTTATATCGTCATTAAGGAATGGAAAAACTCTTGGATTGAAGTTTGTGGGCTTTGTAGATGTTTTATTATTTCTGATGCAATCTCTGATAAGAGAGTAGTTTTTGATTGACACAAAAAAATCGTACAGTGTAGGGAAGCCCTTAATAATGTTTATTTTTAAACAACCGTGTGAATTTTTAACTTTGCTTCAATTTTGGCATGATCTGAAAGTACTGTCACACATGAACCCTGAATCACAGTCTTGATGACAGATCAAATGAAAAGTCAGATAGAAACAACATAAACTCCATTCACGGTAGGAATTACTCTCTGAAAGGTCTTTTTTCCTACCAATATCCTACTATATAATAGATTTATGGTAGGGAAAAAGGCCTTTCAGAAGTCAATTCCTACCGTGAACAGACATTAACTTCATTATGAAGGGTAAAGAGTCGAACCAAATATTGCCCCGAGACAACCATCTTACTTCTGTGTGAAGTAACAAAGTCTGGAATTGGCTTCCCATTTCTTCACAGAGAGCAGTGAAAAGTTGAGAATTCGGGGGCCTGGATTTTATTAAATTCACTACTTCCAATTTGGGGCACGATACTTTTAACACGAGCAATACATCCACGATGTTTCCCCAGTTATAGGTATTGCAACATCAGTACATATATCAATGCATTTGTCCCACGACAGTCCCTTTCTTTGAGATAGGAATCGACTAAATTAAATATATCCTCCCTGGTTGTTCGAGTCTTGAGAGGCTTGCAAAATAACATTTCATCTTCAATTGAATGATCATTTATGTGTCGGATAACAACAAGAAGTAGTGCAAGCCCAGCAATGTCTGTTGTTTCATCAAGTTGCAATGCGTTACAACCACTACTTTTTATACCCCTAATAACTTCATGTTCAATCTGCGTGCTCATTTCATTAATTCACCTACA
Source organism: Timema monikensis (assembly GCA_902151445.1). Taxonomy (NCBI): domain Eukaryota; kingdom Metazoa; phylum Arthropoda; class Insecta; order Phasmatodea; family Timematidae; genus Timema; species Timema monikensis. Next base: position 43,111 of record CABFVZ010004310.1, read on the forward strand.
CACAGTGTCGGTTGAAAATGGAATTGATTGTAGTCACTCTAATTTGTGTGCAGGTGTCTTATCAGTTTAGTTGGAGCCAATAAGCTGTTATTAGATGTCTTAAAGCAAATTACACACTGAGCATTCAGAACACACGGATCTCCCACACAAATGAAACTGAATGACAAATATTTAGCAAAGTATTTTCGGATTTTAATTTTTTTTTTCTCGTTTGTGATCCCAACAGATGTTCCAGGATTGTTATTGCTCCCTGGGATTTCTTTGCATTGTTCACTAATGTTGGGTCAATCATGCCCTAGTTTCCTCTTAAAACAACCACTTTTTATCCACTTATCCATGACAAAATGTCACACAATGTAACACATTCTATCAGTGAATGCTGACTGTGTATACACCAGGACACGGCTGTAGAATGATCAAGAAGGAATGTGAACTGTGCCGTAATTGTGGCTGACTGGCTGTTTTGCCGTTAGCTGTCGAAAGCCGCGCGTTTTTAACTTTGTGACGTGTGAGGTATCATAGAATTAAAATTACTATGTTTTAAATTCTAGGGATCAAAATGTAGAAGCATTAATACTGTTTTAGCCGCCATTAAGCATAATTGTCTCATGGAAACCCTTTACACACCTTCACAGAACCCAGTTTGATAACCGATGCCTTAAGGTTCGGTCAGACTGACAAGCATGTAAGCGCGTGAGCGACTGGGTAGTCAACTGGCGAGTGTGTGAGCGAATGCATGATTAGCAAATAGCTCTCGATAGTTCTTGACAAGGAGGCAAAGGTTTGAATCTTGGCTCAATGAACTTAGAGTGGTTTTTGAAATGTGATTTATTGGTGTGGTTTTCTCATCCTCTCCCCCCGCTAATGGTGATTCTTATTTGTAAAGACCTTTTTACATACATATATATAGGTATGGTTTATGATCTTACCAATTAAATTAGGCCTTAGTAGCAGGTGTGCCAAACCTATCGATAATAATCAAAAATGTCAAAATGAGAAGTTTTCCTAGTACTCAATGAACCAACATACAATAATATTGTCTAGCGCCTGTAAACTAGACTGTACCAGGTCGAGCGCATGCACTTGAAAAATAGAATCAGTTCTATCTTTCAAGCACATGTCCTTAGTCACTCACTCGCTCAAACACTCCAGTCTGGCCACCTCTCATTACAGCCAATGTATTCTATTTTATATTTTAGTCACTCGCGCGCTTGCTCGCTTGCCCAGTCTGGCCATCCCCTTAGGATATGATAGTATGTCTTCTTATACTAGAAAACAAAGTTTTTATATTGTGAATATATATATATATATTTTTAGTACCGCATCTTACTACCTGTTCGAGTTATTTGCCTATTAGTCCAAGAGATAGGCCGGGTTTTATTTTCCCTTGATTGGCAAAAGAGCAATTGTGATTTTTGGAAAGCCTACCAAAATATGTCAGTCTTAACAAAAATCAGTGGTGGGGGTATGAAATACAATGTCATCAATATGGCCGCCGTCTCATATTTACATCGCGGCATTACGATGGTTCTAACTCCTTACTGGTTAATCGTAGAGTTATTTTTTTCTTGAATTGAAGATAATTTTATGATAGAAGAAGTTTACTATTTCAAAGTTTTAGTTAACCTGTAAGCTTTTGCCGTTTCTTAATGTCGAACTCAAAAATGGGTATATTTAACTTACATGCATTTACCATTACATGCATACCACTCGATGTCAATATTAAATGAGAACATCACAACACCAAATAGAAATAATGAATATATTTATTGAATCACTTCACATTATAATCAATCTTTTCTAAAATTTTACACTGGAAGTTTAAAAAGATTTGCATTATAGTGTCTGTATAAGGACAAGCTGCTTTTGAAAAATTCAAAGGTATGTACGCTGTGAATCCTCAAAGTTTTGAAAAGCTCATAACCAGAAATATTATTAAAAATTGTGCTAGCATTTCAGCCCAAAAACCCACTAAGAGTCAAACGCTATGAAGTGCATAAAATAACTCTTCGAGAAACTGTTGTACCTTTAAGCGGTTCATAAATGTGACATTGAAAAAGTGATTGAATTTCCACTGACACTGGTACCCCTGTCTTTGGTCCAAATTGGAGGGTCTATGTATAAAACAAACAAGAGAAAACTGATGCACAAATTAGAGAGGCGTATCAAACGTCAAGTAGAGAGAATCCGTTGGAAGTTTGTGCTGCCATATATGATACATGGCATGAAGTTTCCCAAAACTTATGCAGGTGTTGCATACAAACTAATGTAAAATGTTTGCAGCACATCCAACAAAGAAGTTCACCTAGTATGTGATGTGTTTGAGACTCCAAGCATAAAGGATATTGAGATGACCATCGTTGTGGAACGTCATTCTAGGGTGAAAAAAACGTGATGGGAGCAGAACAGAAAACTCCAAACAAACCTCAAGAGTCCTTGAGGAACAGTTCATTCATTTGCTATGAATATGTATGTCTTCTGGGTGAAAGATTACTACTGTATGTTGGTACTGAAGATACATGCACTAAGCAATGGCGTGATCTTCAAACCAATTCCTGAACTAGAGAAAGACAAGGAAAGGATGTTTTTAGCCAGTTAATGACAGTGACGACTGAAAGGAGACAACAAGAAATCTGATTTCGGACTATATGTAAATCACCTTAAACTTCCTATATAATACTTTAGAAAAACATTTATTATAATGATTTATAATAGTATAAGCTCAAGTGATTCAATAAACAAATTCATTATATATTCATTTGGGGATGTGCTCATTTTTTAGTGGCATCGAATGGTATGCATGTAATGGTAAAAATACCCATTTTTGAAGTTCGGCATTAAAAAAACTGCAAAAGCTTACACGTTATGTAAAACTTTTTTAATCATTATATTATCTTCAATTCAAACAGAAAAATAACTCCCTACGATTAACCAACTAAGAAGTTAGAGCCATTGTAATGCCTCAATGTAAATATTACATGGTGGCCATATTGATGACATATTTCATACCCCCACCACCTATTTTTACTAAGACTGTCATATTTTGATCACATAAGTGATAGGCTTTCCAAAGATCACAACTACGCGTTTGGTGTTTCTAGGGTAAATAAATCTGATCTCTCGCTTTGACTGTATGTACTAGTTTTACTCTTATTTGTTAGGGATTAGAGAGGTTTAATTTAGAGGAAGTTTACCCAATTGACTGGAGGGAGAGTGGAAAACCAATTAGGTGAAACCATCCTCAATGCACACAACCAGGATTGAACCTCGATCTTCCGTTCTTCTGCATTCTAGTTTAAATCGAGAGTAGCGTAAAAAGGTGCATCTTTGTATGAGCTACCATACCATAGCCCAGCCTCTTTCACTGATTTACCCAATAGTTTTTCCTTTTGTATAAATTATATTTCTATATCATTTATTAATTGTCTCTTACACTTGTTTTCAATTCACAATACACTGTTGGGGGTAGGCTAAGCCTTTGACTCCATCTCCTAAATGTTTCCACTGCCCAACTCAAGCTCCTCCATCAATGGCAAATGTATATATTAGTTAGTAGGTAATAAAGAATTTACTGTAGTAAATGTATTAGGCCTACAAATTGATATTTATTAAAATTTTAAAATACTAAATACTAAAATGGTAGCACAGGACATCATCACCACCACATGAATCATTAGGCTACTTAGGTCCAAAGAACATAAAATATGTATTTTTTATTACAATTTCTGAAAAAGAAATCTTTCCTACATCTCACTTGATCCATCTGCTTTATCCTACCACCGCATATCAAACCTTTCCAAAAATGTATTCACCTGTTTCCTTATGGTCCATGTTTCAGCTCCATGCAAGGCAATGCTTCATTATATGTAACACTTCAATTTTTCCCCCTAATTATAATATTACAAGTTTTTATTTTGGAGTCGGTACCACTCTACTGAATGAGATTTCGACTCCACCCAAAAGTGTTTACAACTCTGACTCAGACTCCACAGCATTGGTTCAGGGGATGGCACTCCAAGTGCACGTGTGGCAAGAAGGTAGAGATCGACAGGCAGTGCAACCTGCCGGTCATGTCCACCAGGATGGAGGTCCACAGTTGCTAGGCCAGTGCAAGGGACTTTCCGAGGACTGGATTGGCTCCTAATGACGTGATTAAGTAATCATACGAGGTTTGGCTATTAAATAACCAGACTGATGCCCTAAAAAATTGTATTCACAAAATTACTCAATGAGCATGTTATCACCTTCAATGTAGTCCACTCCCGGAACACTACACCTCACCATACAAATCTTCCACTGTTGGATGCAATGTTTCAGGTCCTTTTCTCAGAGGCTGTTCATGAGCTTCGTCGCTTTTTCCTTCACAGCATCAACAGATTCGAAACAGGTTCCTTTTAGTGCAGAGTTGATCTTCGGTAACAAAAGTGTTACACGGGGCTAGATCAGGTGAGTAAGGTGGATGTTCCAACACAGGAATCTTGTGCTTCGCCAACAACTTCTGGATAGACAGTGCTTTATGTGTTGGTGTGTTGTCCTGGTGAAGAATCCACGAGTCCTTCCACATTTCAGGCCTTCTTCTTCTTATGAATTCACGAAGGGTTGTCAAAACCGCCTTAGAGTAAACCTGATTAACGATCTGACCTTCAGGTAGCCAATCAATGTGAACAATCCCTCGGCTATCAAAATAATCTATCATCAATGCTTTGAATTTTGACTTACTCATCCATGCTTTATTTTGTCTCGATGAACTGGGACTCTTCCAATGCATGGATTGGCGCTTAGTTTCAGGGCCAAACTGAAAAAAAACCACGATTTGTCACAAGTTATCACATTCTCTAAAAGTTTGGATCATTTTCGATGTTATGAAGGATGTCAGAACAAATGTTCATTCGAGTTTCCTTTTGCTGACGAGTGAGCAGTTTTGGCACCATTTTAGAGCAAACTTTTTTCATGTGTGAAATTTATCTAAAATTTGTAGAACAGTTTTCTTATCGATATTAACTAAGTTAGCAATTGCTCAAATGCTTAGGCGTCGAATTTTTTGAATGATTTCCCTTACTTTTTCAATATAAACATCTGTTTTTGATGTGCGAAGACCGCTGGAGTGCGGATTGTCTTAGATATATTTCCTCCCTTCCTGGAATTTTTTAAACCAATCGAACACTTGAGTGTGAGATAAACACTGATCACCATAAACTTCCTTTAACAAATTGTACATTTCTGTAGCGGTTTTCCCAAGTTTTACAAGAAACTTCACATTGACACGCTGCTCACCTTTCTTATTCAACATAATTCTGACAGAGCTCAGGTACATGGTCTACTTTGAACAAAGGCTACGGCTGAACTGTCGGTCACATGACCTTGAAATTTGGAAGGTAGAGGGATAAAAGAACATAGATCAATATCTGACCTTGCTGGTTGTTGCCGAGACATCAGGTAAGTGGCAAAAAATGAGTCCGGTTATTTAGTAGCCACACCTCATATATCAAGTATCCACAGCTCCCTTTCCTTACTACACCCGATGTGATCTAGTCGATAACTGACTTCAAGAATAGGTTCAATACAAGAGTCATGGTGTGAAGAGGACTCCTCACCAGAATCGGCAGGCAAAATGGACTAACCGACAAAGAATAGGATAGAAGTTTTGGACATCAGGAGTCTTCCTTTATAATGTAATATCAAGGCAGTTGTATAGTTTTGTTAATAATAATATTACAAGGGTTTAGTTGTTATATGTATTTGGTTTTATTGCTGGGTGAGGCAAAATAATGTTTAATTTCTCAGTAAGAATCAATTCAAGCTAAAAAGAATATACCTAGGCCTAATATAATTTTTGCAAAGAATTTTCTTTTGTTGAATAGTGGTTATAATTGGCGCATTAATTTATTGGGTAACTGGGACCCTCAATGTTTGTTATAGATTGTGCTTTTAGCAGTTGATGTAGGTTAATGTATTATAGCCGGAGTTTGCTTCTACTAATTAATGATTGTTTGTTATCCCCTAAGGTCGCTTGAACCAGAGTTTGAATAACAGATCATTTTTGTTAGAGAGAGAACATCTAAATATGTTAAATATATTTTTCGTGTACACTTTGCCTTTGGTAACTTTTTGGTCAACTGGCCTTTCTGACAACATAAATTACTTGTAACCTCCTTTGGCTCTTTAAATAAACTATTGTTTGTTATTTTACTTGGAATAAGTTTTTTAGGGCCTACTATGAATTAATGTAAACTTTTGTGCCTAAATTTAAGCCTTAGCTTAAGGCCTGGGAGCTCAAGACCATGTGGCCACCAAAGCGGCTTTTGTGAATAGTTTTTATTTGAGATTTTGATTTATTAACAAATCTAACGGTAGCGAGGTTATATTAAGTCAATCAAGTAATTACTGTTATGAAGGTTAGGTTAAGTTAGGTTGAAAAAATTTAGTACCCAATAATATATTTATTCAGCCTATCTATGGTAGGCGAGGTGGTAACAGATAGCTGAAGGTTGTTTTTTTGTAAACATTGGCTAAAAGTCACTAATATTACCTAAATTCTGAAATAGTTACTATTTACTTTGTAATACTATATTATTAATAAAGTGTTATCAAACTATTCTAATAATACTTCCAGTCAATGTTTTCAATCGAGAACCTCCTGCTGGATGTCAGTTACAAACCCAATGTAGATAGACTCGACGTTATTAACCCATAAAATATTACCTTAATATTGAACTTCCGGTAAGTGTGTCTATTTGGATATTTAAATTACCACAATGTTCAGCTTAGCAAACCTCATACTCCATATTGAGGTCTTTTTCAGGGATGTTAGGGTACTTTCAGGTCAAAACAAGGGACCAAAATAGGGACCTCATAAAAACAATGGGAACAACAAAAATGTTACTCAAAATCATGTTTTTTACAAACAAAAAAAACCTAGCCCTAAGCTGCTTAAGGTCAAACCAAATACATTTCTGTTAGCTCTTTAAGTTCTATTTTTAGCTTGTATTTTAACTTTAACTCTACTTTTAAGTTGATTTAATGTTTTAACTATATTAAACGACTAAAACAAGGTTTATCGATTTGACCCTGGATGGGGTAAAAATATATAAATATAATGAATACTCTTACACCTATAATCGTTATTTCTTTTTAAAATGTATATCTTAAAATTATACATATCACATTTAACTATTGGCTATTTTTTGTACATGTATCACAGCTTAGGCTAACAGTTAATTAAACTACAAAGAAGAAGAAAATTAAAAAGAAAGAAAAGTAAAGTAGTAAAAAGACAAATTTTGTATTTTTACTACTTTACTTTTCTTTCTTGGCATACCTCTCAAAATGGGAAGTTATTAAAGAAGATGGTTTTTTCTAATGTCTTTGCTTGTATATGTATTTCTTTATTGGCCTTGTTCTTTTCAATTTTTAAAACTTTATATCCCTCCAAGAGCCAATGAGCTACCTGCAATTCTACAAAGTTTTTTTCTCTTCAGCCTAGATGTAAAACATGTTTGCTCAAGAAGCTTTTTCTGAACTTCTTTTCTTAGCAAAATTTGTCTTATTGCCATAAACCTTCAAAGCATCTATGACATTCAATTGTGCATTCAAAGCTCTTTCTTTCATAGCAGCTGTCTTCTGTGTGATCACATGTTCAGGTTAAGAATCAAATAACCAAAGCTATTATTTATGCTTTTATAGAGGATTACTCCATCTAGATATAATATTCTGAAAGTTGAAAAATTACACCTGGACACAGGAATCAAACCCGGGACCTTTGGCTTAGTAGGCCACCGCTCTAACCACTGAGCTATCCAGGAATCGGCCCGTGCCCAGGGTCATTCTTTTCTTCACTCATATTTTAAGGTATAAAGCATAAATAATAGCTTTGACTATTTGATTCTTAATTTTTATATATAAAAACCTAAGTTCCAAATAAAAACTATTTTCTTCATATATATATATATATATACATATATATATCCACATTGAGAAAATAGTTCTTATTACATTATATATACACATAGGCCTACACACACACACACACATATATATATATGCACAAACCCAAGTTGATGCATATCAGCCTGTTTCAGAAATATAACCAAGCACTACCCCATGACTTAGGTGAGTTTTGATTCAAATGTTTACATATAGGACATAGTAGATATTTGTAATAGTTTTAAATTGGGTTTTAATCTTTTTCTGTCTCTTTCTAAGTTTAGTGATAGTATAGAATTATCTATTTTTGTCATTTATTAATAGACCTTAAGAGTCTTAAATGTACCAGTTTTTGCGCACCATCCACATGTTATGTCCTGTACTAATGCCGGGATCATGATCAACTTAATGTTAACTTAAAGTTAGCTTAACTTAAGAAAACAGATGTATGATCAAGATTCACGTAAATTAACGTAACAACTCGAGCCAAACATTTGCATTCTCGAGTATGATCTGTGGTTTGTATTATTTGTAATGTCAGGATCACGATCAACTTAACGTAATGTTCACTTAAAGTTAACTTAACTTATGTGTGATCACTAGGGGGCAGGTTTTGCCCTAAATGCCTTTTTAAATCCTATGCTTTGAAAAGTAGGCTTTTGAGGTATAAGTTTATTTTCGAGGATTGCGAAGATAATGTGATAACTTTCATAGTGCCTATAAATGCCTATTTCACTGTTTAGTGCCTATTTTACATATGGGAGCCTTAAAGTACCTTTTTCTATCTCTCTCTTCCTACCACCCCCATTTTTTCTTTCTAAATACTTGCGGCTACCTCA
>CABFVZ010004311.1:0-28706 GCA_902151445.1 Timema monikensis
AACAACAAATCAGCCCTTTCATAGACAACCTGGCGTGGCATAACTGTCAAGTCAGATGTTCTATGTCGGGCAACAGCCGTACGGCGAAAGCTGGTGTATTTTCTATTACCGAGGGCCACCTGCATAACCCTACTTTGAGCCGGCGCTAGATTTGATCATGGCGGACCGAGCCTTTGGCCGACCCGGGAGGAGATAGCTTATATAGTATCATGGCAACTTAAAGATTTATATTCAGGACTTTGTGATCAGATTAAGTTATTGTCCAGATTGAACTGTTAGAATAGTCGCTTAACAACAGCCGGTTTTCTAGTGTTCTAGTTATGTTTGATAATCAGGTCTACGCTTAATTAAGCTTACGAGCTTAAATGTTGTAGCCCTCAGCTCATGCAAAGATCATATGAGTCACTTATCGACAGCTTATTTGTGGTATGATCGAGTTAGTTAATTAGTGGAGAGCTTTGTCATGCTCGGATCAAAATTGTCTTATTTTTGAGCCTCAGCTATTCAGTTGAGTCAGTCGTAATTAGCGTTTATTTACTATAATACTGATCTGTACGAGGTCAGCTTGGCATTGTGATGCTTTGTTAAAATATGTGCCATTATACGATGCCCCTTAATGAAACTCGGGGACGCCCGGATCTGGTTGCTAGGGAATAGTTCTGAACCATTTATGACCTAATTAGGTCTGATTGGTTATGTTTAATTAAACTATCTTTATTCTAATGTAGCTTACCCTGTTAGTTTAGCATAGGCTGTTTTAGCTGGCTCTCCTTATTCTTATTTAGCTTGTATGCATATTAAAGTAAATGTAGGTGGCGTCCTTAAGATGTCTGCGAGACATTCAGCTACCATTTGCAGGGTATACCTGATGCTGAGGTTTTTACCTAGCTCGCTCTAGTTTCTTTTATTATCTCTGGGATGCCCAACTGGATTACTACCCAGTCATGTTCATACGAACACATTATGCTGACATAGCCTTGGTCCCGGCGTTCGTAAGTTGGACTCACGGGTGAACAGAGTATGAAAACTTGTTTGTAAATCGACACGCAGTGGTGTGGCTTGACTCTGGTGGTTTATCCTATGGTTTGATGTAACCATTTGAAGAGCTCTTAGTACAACTTTGTAGTAGGTCACTTAAAGAGGGAAGCTCTAAGCACCTAGTTGTTTCTTCTATCCTGTCGCACCTTACATGCTCCTACGCTCTGAAATAGCTCCTTCATAACTGCCACCCTTGTCGCTAAATGCTATTATTGTATTTTCTCTTAGCTTGAAGAGAAGACCTTAAGTCTGTTGGATATTATAGTAGGCCAGTTCTCCGAGGAGTTACATGTTGAGTATTGACTTATCTTGAAATGAGTCAGCTCACTGGGCCTATTTTCCATCCAATTAAATATAAATCTCGTTTAGTAGTTATTTTTCTGCCAATATATTAACGTAATTATACACCCAGGTCCAAGATTTGTATTACTGTATATCTAACTTTCCGCCACTTCTTACTGACTGCAATTCCATCGAGTACAACCTGGCATATGAACTAATTGAATAATACAACTCGAGACTGCACTCCTATATGGTTCTACCTGCCCTTTATATGTTCCTTGTAACTTGGCCCACCGCAAATAAAATAGTTTAGGGCTGATTCTGACCAGCAAACATATCGATGACTCTTTTGTTGACGTTTGGAATTTCCTCAATTTCTTCCTTATTTATATCTTAAAAAACCCAGCAAATTTAGCCCATCTTGTCCCATGGGGTTTCTAAGGAAAGTTTTGATACTTTTTGACGTAATGAAACCACGCTTTGACATAGCTGCTGAAACTGGAGTTGTTAGTGTTATTCATAGAGTTTTGAACACTTCAGAAAACGATTCCTCAAAGGAATTATCCGTGAAAGAGTTGTACAAATCACAAACTGAAAAAATATTTTGAATGTAATATTTTGGTATATTACAGAGAGTTCATTTATTAATTTTTCTTTTGAAACATTTGGTCTGTAATTTGAATAAAAGTTTCTGAATAAGTTAGTTGGGAAGTATTATCTGTACAATGCAAATTTATTTGAGTTATTTATGGCAAAACTAACAAATATCTTTGATTGCTGGAAACGTTATTTGAGCTGATTAATAACAATGTCACAAAATTCATTGGTATTTGCCTTTAGGTTTACTTCTGAATCGTATTTAGATTGTTTTCTTGAGAGAGCAAAATATATTTATTCATCGGCATTCACTTCATATCTTTCAGTGTTTTCTCCTATTTCAGATACAGCCAGATCAAAATGTTACATTGAATTTAATACGATTATGGTATTGGCAATCTGCATCTGAATTTTACTATAGAAAATATTGACTGATTTCACCATGCCATAAAATTTTTTTAAAAAACACACAACAACTGTGCGTTGTTAAGTACATTTTTTAAACCATTCCCTCATTGTTACATCATACCACCAATATTCCTCCATCTTCTTCTTAAATCTTCTCAAAACACTACAATAACCTTGCTTTGTTAACCCAACACTGCTTACAAATTTGAAGTGAAAGTTCCATCACGTTGCTGAAACGGTAGATATCTTCACTCTTTATCATTTTCAATTCGCTTCTGTTAAAGCTTGGAATGGAACCATAGGGTGCATTGACCTTGAGCGTCATCTTACACTGTGCGTGGCTTCTCTGAGAGGTCCTTGTCACAGCTGGCCCTGGTCAGCTTCTATGTTCAGTCACTAGAGCGCTGGCACACTCCTTGCGTGACGCTTGGAGAGAGGAATGAAATATAGACTGACACACTGTATAACGAGGAAGAATGGTGGTAGGACATAGGCACATGGAGGCATTTTACTAAATAGACCCGGCCACAGGCTGGAGTCAGTTCATTATGATGATACTGTACAACGAAGTCAATAATTCACCGCGTGTAGAGAATGGTGCTCACTTTATAGTCATGGTTTTATCCTAAATATTTTATAGCGTAAAAAGAAATACATAAATAATGATGAATTGATGAGTATCACTGATGTGAACTGAACGGCTACCAGTTGTAATAAGTACCCACCACTGTGTGACTACTGATAGTCCATCATCACTATCATCATTACTTTAACGATTCACTGCATGCTACACAGAGTAAAATGATTAGTGCTTACTAATGTGGCTATTATAGAGGTTTAAAGACAACTGTGATCCTTGCTAACGATGAGGGTTGAACTGCACCGTTTGTTTAACGAAACCGTGACATTGATCTTCACCACGACCTTTTCGGCAAGTTTTTACACGTTATTAAAATACACCTTATAGACCCCAGTGATTAAATGCAAATTTTGCCACTTCCTAATATTCCCGTTCAAGAAGCATTTTATTTGAGGCAGTTGTGGGTTAACTGTTTTTGCGTACACGTTTTAAAATCTCATAAATCAACTATATAGCTATAACATGAAGGGGAATTAAAAAGGGAGCTAATGAAGTTTCCTAATTAATATTTGACTATATATTAAATAATATTATGTCCAAAAACGTTACAGAAGTTTCCTAATTCTCAGATAGTGCTCCTGGTCTGATCAAAATCACACAGTTATCAGGAGGTGTATCACCCTCATGTCCACAGGAAAACTTAATAAGTTATTGCACATGTTTCATTTCTTCCTTGTGATCGTGATTTTGGAGTTTTCAAAAGTAAGTTAAAAATGTTTTATCATATATACACCCCAAAAAATATGTGGAGCTAAGAGCAAATATTAAAAAGAATGTGACAGTAAAAATGGTTGAGCATTGGAGATCCTTGATTTTTACAAGTGGTGGCCTATATATTTTAAAGAACAGGCTTTATCCCAGGAATCAGGACATAAAGGTGTCTCGCATGATAAAAACCAATCTTTTAAATCATCTTCTTTTAAGGAGTTCAGATACTCAAAGAACAATCCTGCAGTTGTGGAAGCTTTGCCATACATAAATACTTTTGTCGCGTACACATTTTAACTAACAGCAAACGACTTGAATGCATCAAAAAGTTGATCAAGTATGATGTTAATGAAGATTCTAAAATATTTTATAACGAATTATTGGTCCGGCCAACCACTGCCATCTCTGATGAAAGCCAATAATGAATGTAATAGTTGTAATGAAAATATTTGTTTATAAAATATGATATCAATATGTACATTTTATTTGTTTTCTAAAAAAATAAAGCATACTACTAATTATGTTTCTGAGCTTGTGCAGAAAGGAACTAAGTCAAAAATTAAAAAACAATTTTGTCTTAAGAATAAAAAAGCTAGGGAATAAAATTACACCTAAATTTGACATATCAGCAAGCCATAAAACCTAAAAAAAAAAAAAAGAATACAACTAAATCAAATAATGAATAAATAAGATGGTTTTTTTTTCTCCTTGAAAAGTTACAAAAATTGACTTAGTTCCTTCCTGCACCCACCGATTCAATTATGAATAATTCAGCGGCTATTGCTGTTTTGTTTCTGTAATAGTACGTTTACCATTCACAATTGGCAAAACCTTAACCTCATTGCAAGAATTAAATATGGACACGGTGTTTAAAGGATATGCACCAGCATCCGCTTAGACAGAGGATATAAATCACATGGAAGAGACCATTTTCGGCACACCCGGTAGAGATTCGAACTTTTGCCTCCCCATCCTCAAAGATTTGGTCTATTACGGGCCTGATGCCTTAAACCAAGTGACCTTTAGCGTGGCTGCCTAAATATAGAAGAACATGACTTTTGTACATTTTATATGCTATGATAATTTTTTATATTTTTTATATTTGTTAAACAACAAAGTGTATTATTGAGTAAAGTGACTGTTACTTACAGACCCTACATCAAAGTGTCTATATCCACATAACACACGCAACTTGTCCACAGACACACACACGGACACAAATGACGTCGGTGGAATTGTGCGTGATCTAATAACGTTAAGATAAGTAGTCCCTTGCAGCCGTCAAATTACACACATAAAAACAACATCGCAACCTTGCCAAAGAAGATACGATACTGGTTAACAAGTTGTTTTGCAATGTCACTCCGGATGAAGAAGAATAGGAGATATCATTCTCTATCTTAACAAAAATAACGATAGATGGCAGCACTACAAAGCTCGTGATAAATGGTCAGGGTATTTCCTCAGAGCTCAACGCTTTGCTGACCAACTCAAGGGTACTGGATAATAAGGGTACTGGGTACGATTCTATGAGTCAAATAAAGTTGAAATCTACCCTGTAGTATTAGGTTTATTGTAATTTATTAAATGCTAAATTAGTCGCCTGGAGACTGGTAGCAATATTTGTTCTAGAATTACATAATCTGGGTTTTTAATTTTAAAACAAATTCCAAATTTTCAAGTGTGAAAATGTATTTTACTAAAAATAATTCAAGCTTCAGAAATTGATAAATAAATTGATTGAAGTAACTATCCTGGATTCGCAAATTATCTCTGACTGCCTGTCAACTTACTTAATAAGGATTCAGGATGCCAGAGTTTGATACCAAGTCAGGTATATTAATATTATTTATAATCAAAATGTAGTCTCTCATTTTCTCTTCAAGCATATGTTGGGAAAGGTTCCTAAACTTCCTCCACATTAACAGATTCCCTTAAGGTCATGTACAGTAAGTATTATAAAGATTGTTTGAGTCTATAACATCTTGACTGGCTATCTAGCATATGTGGGGTTGGGGGGCTATCTTGGAAGATATAGTAAGTACTGTCTCAGCACATTCCAGAAATACTGACGGCGTCCACTTGCCTGGGCGTGTCATTATTAGGATTTTCTGACACACCGCCTTGGCCGGGCATATTATGTTCTACTAGTTGGTGTTGTCGATACAATAAAAACAAACATTTTAATGAAATATATACATTTTCAATTATCAATTTGGAGACATTAATAAATTTAACCAGCCGAGTTTGATTAAAAAAACCAAAATAGTAATTCTAAATAATGACATTGTGTAATACAAAATGAGACAAAATCGAATTACTGGGGTATAATAAGAACATTGTTTATAACAGATTGTCTCAAGTTTGATTCCTGGCTGGATGTTTTAAATACCGGCAAACTGGGAATTAAAGTGGATTTGGTCAAACATTTATCAGGAGGTCGCAGATATTTATAGTCCGTATGGGATTGTAGGAACTGCGAGTTAAGGGAAGTATTTTTGAAGTTTCAATAGTTTTTTTTTTTTTCAAAATAAATTATATATTTCCCAGTATAAACGTGGAGTTTAATTTTCTTCACATTATCTCATCAGTATCATAAATATCTGTCAAGGTTGTCCTAGATAATACTATAATACTTAGCACCGCATCTTACTACCCGTTCGGGTTATACGCTTTAAGTACTATTTACGCTAATGGATTAGTAATTGGGAAGGTTGAATTAGAGGAAGTGAACCCGCATTTACGTGGAGGGAGAGTGGAAGACCATTTAGGAAAAACCACCCCCAGTTCACCCGACCGAAATTCGAACCTCGATCTCCCCGTCCTCAGCAGTCGGGCTCAACACGACAAGTGCGTTAGCCAACTACGCCACCGAGGCGGGTGTTGTCCTAGAATTTGACAACTTTTCTCGTCATTAAAAATGTTTATTATCTGATTATAAAATTCTTACGATAAATATTCAGGAACTGTGTGGAAAGTTAAACCATATGTTTGTATTGGAGAATTTATTTTGCTGCAAACAAATGTTTACCATGAAAACTGAAACAACACTGACTTTTCTCGTGAGTCCTTAAAACACATTACCCGTATCGGTGGACAAGTGGACTATACATCACGCTCATATAGACTGTATTACTATTGATGTGAAGGTAAGGGTTCGACTCTCAGCTGGATGACTGGAGTTTGTTTTCCACATGTAATGTATCACTGTGGTTTTCCACTCTCATCCCCAAGCTAATGCGAGTGAACTTCTAGAACTCCCCATTTCCTTCACACCCCATGGATTGTTAAAATAACCTCTTAACAAAGAATATTAATAAATAAACATGAATTAAAATGACACGGTGGGGTTGGTGTAGTGGTTTGACTTCATGACTCTGACACGGGAGGACCGGGTTCAATCACGGTCGGGTGTACTGGTATTAGTTAGTTTTTACCAGTAGGGTCTTTCTTTGAAATGTATTCTCCTATGTCTACCTAAGTTGTCTTGGGATAAAGGGATCACTTCAGGACCCGATGTTCATTGGTTCAAATCTAGCCGGGATCAATTAATTTTTCTCGAGTGACAAAAGTCCACAGCACAACCTTCTTTGGAGAGGAAGTAAATCCGTCGGTCCCATGTCGATTGTGAGATGTAGAAGAACCTTGGAAGGTGTGAGAATACACTTTCCGGCAAAATCGGTAGGACCTTTCGCTCTCACACATAGAAATTCTTGTGTGCTGATACAACTAGTTGGTTTAAAAAGGGCGAGTTAAATACCTGAAATAGACAAACAACCTCCTTCTCTGTGTCTTGAGTGTATTTGGAGTTGATTGCTGAGAACTTGAATGGGCTGTGACAGTAAAATATAAATAATGTTGCGTTTGTGTTCCACAGAAGGTTTTGAAAAATACCATTGATATTTCTGAAACGGGAAGCGCATAACTTGAACAATATTTTTCTTTTTTTTCCACAGCGTCTTACTACCCATTCGTATCATCCGCATGTATACTCTAAATGAGTAAGTATGGGGAAGGCTATATTTTAAGAAAATGTAACCACATTTACGTACAGAGATATCGGGAAACAATTGAGGGAAAGTGAACTTTAGTACATTCCGTTGGGACTTGATCCCAAATCTTCAAGCTACCAACAGGTTCTCATTTAGCAGACAAGTGTTGAGAAAGTCTTACCCCTCCTGAGCTTTTGTTCCTCCTAGTTTTTTTACTCCTCCTGAGCTTTTGTTCCTCATTGTCTTTTTACCCCTCCTGAGCTTTTGTTCCTCCTAGTCTTTTTACCCCTCCTGAGCTTTTGTTCCTCCTGGTTCCACGCAGAAACCACTTGATATAATATCAATCGTGATAATGCTTTGTTATCTTTGCTGTGTTTTTATCGTTTAGAGAAGAAGAGAGGTTTACGAAATGAGTATCTCTTAATCTGGTCACCAACACGATCGCTGTCAAGTGTTTGTTTTACCCGTGCATCGTGTCTTACCACCCGCCCGGGCCATCTACATAATTCTGTTAACAGTACCCGCCTCGGTGGTCACAAGGAATAAATACCGGCTAAGCGAGTTGTGTCTGATTTTCTAGTAGTGGGAAGGTTGGGCCGGATTTAATAAAGGTGTGTTTATATACGTTGTTTTCCATCCTTCCACCCAAATATAGGTACGTTTAATTTAAATTTAGTATTCTCAATCCTACCCATTTAGTTACTATAGATGCGTATCAAACGAACGAGTAGTAAGAAGCAGTACAAACATTATGCACTTCGTTTCATAAATATCAAACGTAGTTTTAAAAAGTCCTATAGAACATAAACACAACGTTATTTATTTATATTTCTAGGCTTAAACTATCAGATCTAACAGAAAATGTTAACCAAATCCAATAGAAACTCATCGTAAAAAATAAATAAAATTAAGGAAATGATGAAGAGTTTTTTTTTTTTGTAAAAAACAATGAAAATAGATGAGACCTCAAACGTATTTTTGGTTTGTCCCGTGCCTGTCCAAATTAATGAAACACAAATAAAAATGGTAGGAAAGAAATATTCGGAAAACATAAGGACTATTTGAGCCTAGGGCAGGGACTCAAAATGTTTTTTGTTTGAAGGAACCAATATTTCATAAATTCTCAGAGAACTCCTACCTAGCTAGCATATATTAGGTTTGACAGGGGTAAATTATAACAAATACGTGTAAACCAATAGGGTTTATGTATAATAATTGACTCATATTTTTGAGAAAAATATCCCAAGAAGAGTTATTGCCTATTTCTATTTACTAAATACTGTCCCTCGGTACCTGAAATGGCTTATCAATATTCTCACTAACCTCACTTCCAACTTTATTACCAACACACTTCTCTTCATCTCCTTTGGATACACAAGTCCTCTCAACACATTTCCTCCCCGTCCAGCAATTATGGGAAGACCAATAAAAAAGCAAGTTTTGCAAACTCTCGTGGACTCCTGGTTGGGAATCATTAATCTGGATACTTGATTTCAAACTTGTCATTTTTTTTTTAAGTGAACTGATATTTACATTTATCAATGCATGATCAAATATAGAGATTTAAATAATCCAACACACAAAGTGATTTCAACTAATTTACTTGCTAGTAATATTATGCTATTAATGAATGTGGCAGACTACAAAATCTTATAGAGCTTATTCGGGGAGAACCATTATTATTATTTTTATTATTAATATCAAGCACTCCTTATATTAATGGTACTAATCAATTTCCGAATACCATAATTAAAATCGACAAAACCATGAAGAAGATTATAATAAAGGCGTGGGCTATAACAATTACACTATAAATTTAAAATCTCCAATTAATTTCCTTGATGACCAAACTCTGCCTGAATTAATAATCTAAGCGATGTACCAAGGCCCCAAAAATTAAATATAGTGTTCCAAAACAAAAAAATTTATATTTGTCTTTAAAATAAAAGAAGTCTGGAGACATGACAGCAACATGTTAATTATGTAAAGTGGACAGAATTATATATATTCTTAGTAATTAGCTAATGTACTATAACTGTTTTGTTTCTCTCAGATAATGGATACCACATGTTACTTTTTCATAGTGACAAGAACAATTATTTATTTGAAACAAGGCCATCTAAGAACTATAAAGACAAAATTATTCTAGAAAAAATTATCCAAACATGTCACTTTTTTAAAATTTACTAAACAAATTAATTCAAATATGACAATTCCATAAATATAAAAATAAATTTATAAAAAATATAAACTTAAACCGCAAAGGAATTTTGAAGATGTATCTGTCATAACAGCTCACTGGTTACCTGTTTTCAAACTGGGACGTAGGGAACGCCGAGAAATATCAGTGTTTCTGCAGGTTTTAGAGAAAAACTTGTTTTGGCCCAAATAAATAAAATATTTATCCAGTAGAAACATAAGATCTTAACTTTATTCACGCGGTGATCTCAAGTGTTATTGAATATCTGTTATGAGCGTAGCGAAATTAGATGAGAAACTTTTTAAATGGAGATGAAAGTTATCATTAAACTCTAGGACACCCTTGACAGATATTTAACAAATGTTGATATCACAAACCTTTCTCTTTCATATAACAATAAAATAATTAATTAATACGCGTTGATAGCTGCTGCTCTGGATTATTTCTTTGTTCTTTCATGGGAGGAGACGAAATAATTAAAACGCATTGTAATTTGATGCAGCATTAATCAATGATTTATTACAATATTAAATGCTCACTCATACATAAATAACTAGTCTGATGATAATATTATTCATTGTTTGATGATAATTGGATGTATTCAAGCCATATATCTTCTAAGGGCGAGAAAACGAATGCCTTAGGATTCGGTGAAAGGCTCTTTGGTGTCTTCAAAGTTGTTTTTAGATCGAAGTGTGTTACCAAAAAGGCAACCGCGCATTTATTTAGTATCTGTCCAAATTTCATTCCTAGAAAAAAAACAACCAAATTTTGAAATATCCGTATGTTTTTTACCACTTACTCTGAACTCGAAAGTTCATTGCCCGAACTTAGTAGGCTACATATCCCTATATCAAACTAGTTCTAACCAGTCCACTTCATTACACCTCTACTTATCTCGAGCTAGTTCTAACTAGTCCACCTAATTACACCTCTACTTATCTCGAGCTAGTTCTAACCAGTCCACCTAATTACACCTCTATTTATCTCGAGCTAGTTCTAACCAGTCCACCTAATTACACCTCTACTTATCTCGAGCTAGTTCTAACCAGTCCACTTCATTACACCCTATACTTATCTCGAGCTAGTTCTAACCAGTCCACCTAATTACACCTCTACTTATCTCGAGCTAGTTCTAACTAGTCCACCTAATTACACTCTATACTTATCTCGAGCTAGTTCTAACCAGTCCACCTAATTTCACCCTATACTTATCTCGAGCTAGTTCTAACCAGTCCACCTAATTACACTTCTACTTATCTCGAGCTAGTTCTAACCAGTCCACCTAATTACACCTCTACTTATCTCGAGCTAGTTCTAACCAGTCCACTTCATTACACCCTAACCTCTACTTATCTCGAGCTAGTTCTAACCAGTCCACCTAATTACACCCTCTACTTATCTCGAGCTAGTTCTAACCAGTCCACCTAATTTCACCTTATCTCTTCAGGTTCATTCATTATAATGTGATCCTCCCATATGCGTTTAGGTATTTCCACCAGTCTCTTCTCATTGGCGTACAACCCGAACAGGGGGTAAAACGCGGCGCTAAAAAAATATATTTTTATTGTTTTGTTAGTCAGTACCCTGAACATGGTTCTAGATTCTTCCATTAGCACTGCATGTCCTGTCTACTGTAATCCACGATATTTGATCACCCTAAACCTATCTTATAATGAGTACAGGCTACATAACTCATCACTATCTAGCCTTCGCCACTTTCCAACTATAGTCATTTTTTTAGGGCAAAATAATTTCCAAAATTCTCACATTTTTTTCGATCCCTAAATTTCTTTAATCGTGTAAAAGAACAATTGTTTTGTATATTTTGAGTTTAATTTTTCTTGGCAATATGCCTACAAACTTATTGGGAAATGCTTATTACTTGCTGAATAAGTTGTTCTTTCATTACTCACTCATTTTAATTAGACATTTTTTTTAAACCAATGTCATAGCATAATCATTTTTAAAATATTTCTTTTTCAGCTTATTACAATATAATTTCACAGCTGATTAAACGAGCTACTGACTACACGATTATTCTTGACTTCTAAATTTTAAAACAGTGAGATTTGGTTCTTAAAATAGTTTTAATAACTTTAAAATAATTATTTCCAGATTTTAGTGTATATCTTTAAATATGGCAACATGATTTATTTGGGCTGGATAACATTTTTTCCAACAAAGACAGCACTACTATATGATGCCTAGTTCCAGCTGTATTACCACTAAGCTACGCTACGCTAAGGCATGGAGCAGGCCGGGCTCTTGAACTATCATTCACTTATTATGGTTTACCTATTTTAAAGTTTCCAAATTTTTGCAATTTTATAAACACAAAATTTACTATAGAGATGGATATAAAAGTAAAATATGACTAAACAAAGTTATAAGGAACTTCCCAGTGAATGAAGATTTGTTTTGAAAAATATACTTAATCTCAGTGTGTACGTTGAGCACAAAGCTTTATAATAACAAAACCTTACAAGTAAGCATAATGAGGGTGTAATTAGCCTGGAAAGAGGATGGGAAAACCTCAGTGCAAATCTGGAGGTTCATACCTATGACTCAAGTCCCAATCTTTCCATTGATATCAAGCAGGTCTAATGCCGTGTCGGCCACCACGGCATGTAGCAATGGTTCTCGATGTTATGAAGCCTATATTTTTTTTAAATTCATTATAAAATGTTGCCCTTTAACAAACTTATTTTTCCACACCTAATTACTAAAACCTTTATAAGTGTTGAAAATGGTACGACTCC
The DNA here is from genome assembly GCA_902151445.1 of Timema monikensis. Taxonomy (NCBI): domain Eukaryota; kingdom Metazoa; phylum Arthropoda; class Insecta; order Phasmatodea; family Timematidae; genus Timema; species Timema monikensis. The sequence continues at coordinate 12,628 of CABFVZ010004311.1, forward strand.
CTGCCTACTGGCCATGCAAGTAAGCCTATCTTAAAGGGGAAGGGAAAGATGGTCCAGGACATACCCAAACAAATTCTTGGCCCTTCTCCAAAAGGTAGGTAGGTGTATTTTGGACGATTTTGTATGTTATTCTCACTAAACCTTTCCGGGTCGAATATTTCTGGGTCCTGGTAGTACTTAGGGTCGTTATGGATGGCGTATATTGGTATTATGATGGACGTCTTGGGTTCGATTCGACAAAACTTGCCAGCGCCGTTTTTCAACTCAAATAGCTTCGTGCATTGTCTTCTCAAGAACATAACCGGGGGATGTTTTCTTAGGGATTCTGAGAACAACAGTAAACAAATAAGTAATAGTAACATTGCGAGTAATATAACTATTGTAAGTAATATAAACATTGAGAGTAGTATAACTATTGTAAGTAATAGTAACATTGCGAGTAGTATAACTATTGTAAGTAATAGTAACATTGCGAGTAATATAACTATTGTAAGTAATAGTAACATTGTGAGTAGTATAACTATTGTAGGTAATAGTAAAATTGCGAGTAATATAACTATTGTAAGTAATATAAACATTGCGAGTAGTATAACTATTGTAAGTAATAGTCAAATTGCGAGTAATATAACTATTGTAAGTAATAGTAACATTGCGAGTAATATAACTATTGTAAGTAATATAAACATTGTGAGTAGTATAACTATTGTAATTAATAGAAACATAGCGAGTAGTATAACTATTGTAAGTAATAGAAACATTGCGAGTAATATAACTATTGTAAGTAATAGAAACATTGCGAGTAATATAACTATTGTAAGTAATAGTAACATTGCGAGTAATATAACTATTGTAAGTAATAGAAACATTGCGAGTAATATAACTATTGTAAGTAATAGTAACATTGCGAGTAGTATAACTATTGTAAGTAATATAAACATTGCGAGTAGTATAACTATTGTAAGTAAATAGTAACATTGCGAGTAATATAACTATTGTAAGTAACAATAACTATTGTAAGTAACAATAACTATTGTAAGTAATAGTAACATTGCGAGTATTATAACTATTGCAAGTAATATAAACATTGCGAGTAGTATAACTATTGTAAGTAATATAAACATTGCGAGTAGTATAACTATTGTAAGTAATAGTAACATTGCAAGTAATGTAACTATTGTAAGTTATATTAACATTGCGAGTAATATAACAATTGTAAGTAATAGTAATATTGCGAGTAATATAACTATTGTAAGTAATATAAACATTGCTAGTAGTATAACTATTGTAAGTAATAGTAACATTGCGAGTAATATAACTATTGTAAGTAATAGTAACATTGCGAGTAGTATAACTATTGTAAGTAATAGTAACATTGCGAGTAATATAACTATTGTAAGTAATAGAAACATTGCGAGTAATATAACTATTGTAAGTAATAGTAACATTGCGAGTAGTATAACTATTGTAAGTAATATAAACATTGCGAGTAGTATAACTATTGTAAGTTATAGTCAAATTGCGAGTAATATAACTATTGTAAGTAATAGTAACATTGCGAGTAATATAACTATTGTAAGTAATATAAACAATGTGAGTAGTATAACTATTGTAATTAATAGAAACATAGCGAGTAGTATAACTATTATAAGTAATAGAAACATTGCGAGTAATATAACTATTGTAAGTTATAGTAACATTGCGAGTAATATTACTATTGTAAGTAACAATAACTATTGTAAGTAATAGTAACATTGCGAGTAGTATAACTATTGTAAGTAATATAAACATTGCGAGTAGTATAACTATTGTAAGTAATATAAACATTGCGAGTAGTATAACTATTGTAAGTAATAGTAAAATAGCGAGTAATATAACTATTGCAAGTAATAGTAACAATGCGAGTAATATAACTATTGTAAGTAAAATAAACATTGTGAGTAGTATAACAATTGTAAGTAATATAAACATTGCCAGTAGTATAACTATTGTAAGTAATAGTAACATTGCGAGTAGTATAACTATTGTAAATAATAGTAACATTGCGAGTAATATATAATTATTGTAAGTAATAGTAACATTGCGAGTAATATAACTATTGTAAGTAATATAAAAATTGCGAGTAGTATAACTATTGTAAGTAATATAAGCATTGCGAGTAGTATAACTATTGTAAGTAATAGTAACAGTGCGAGTAGTATAACTATTGTAAGTAATAGAAACATAGCGAGTAGTATAACTATTGTAAGTAATAGAAACATTGCGAGTAGTATAACTATTGTAAGTTATAGTAATATTGCGAGTAGTATAACTATTTTAAGTAATAAAAAAATTGCGAGTTGTATAACTATTGTAAGTAATAGAAACATTGCGAGTAGTATAACTATTGTAAGTAATATAAACAGTGCGAGTAGTATAACTATTGTAAATAATAGAAACATTGCGAGTAGTATAACTATTGTAAGTAATAGAAACATTGCAAGTAGTACAACTATTGTAAGTAATATAAACATTGCGAGTAGTATAACTATTGTGAGTAATAGTAACATTGCGAGTAGTATAACTATTGTAAGTAATAGAAACATTGCGAGTAGTATAACTATTGTAAGTAATAGTAACATTGCGAGTAGTATAACTATTGTAAGTAATAGAAACATTGCGAGTAGTATAACTATTGTAAGTAATAGAAACATTGCGAGTAGTATAACTATTGTAAGTACTGGACTAATAGTACAATATACGAGTATTATTAAACATTAGACTATCCTATCTTTTTTGGTGCTCCTCATCCTACTACCCTCCCATGCTATCCACATATTTACAATTTTGGGATAGAAGAAGTAGATGTTGAAGTAATGGGGTGGAGGAAGGAAAAATTTGCAAGAGTATCTGCATCTGTATGGAAAATCATTTAAGAAAAATTATCTCACTTTGGCCGTCATTGATTCAAATCTTAGCCTCTCCATTATCGCTAACGAAACTGACACCTTTGGCCATGTTTTTGCCAGCTTGTTTCTAACATAAGCTAAAGGGGAAACACAACAATCAGATCTCAGACTACAAATTGACAACTTAATTAAATAGAACTAATCAATTTCTAAATAATACATTTTCTGTGTTTTTTTGTGAATTGAGCCCGAAGAATTTTTGATGAGTTTGCTCTTTATTGACTCATTCAAAACTTCACACTATCTTATATCTTGTTCTTCACTATCTTGTTATCATCTATAAATTTTGAAAAACTGGCATCGCTGGATATATTTAATCGTGTTTTGTTATATTAATTTTAAACTCATAATTTGTCTTCAATCCACAGATTGCTCTGCCGTAATTTTCCACTTCTGTCTATCCTGAGACCAGTCCTTTAAATCTTTATAGTAACAATTATTATTGTTTCCATCATCTCCTGTTATCTTATCCGTTTCCCATCCTTGCTCTTACTCTAGATTTCTTTCCTTCACTATATCCTTATACAATCAAATTAAAACTTTTTTTCTCTTTAGTACATGCGTTATTAAATATTACTTTGTTGAATGCTGCTGTGTTAGTGGCTTTAGCAAACAGTTAATGTGAATATTGATTTTTATAGAGAAGAGGTCACTAGGGGATGATATTATGAATCCAAGTGTTGGATGAAGCCACTAGACTGGACCAATTAATCTTTTCTCTGTAACCGTGACGTTGGTATTTCAGTACTTGTAGGCCCTGTTGGCTGTGGCTTTTATGCGTGGTCTTGGGCCATTACGACAACATTATGATATTTTATATGGTCCTATGTTATTTATTTCTTAGAGTTTAACACTGATTCCAAAATATTATCGGAACTATGAACATATCCATGATATATTTTACTCCGAAATGTATTATGCTACGAATATATTTTCAATATTTTGGTGACTGTTAATTGCTTACATGCGATGCGCTGAAAATTACTTGCTGTGTAGGGGTAAAAAACGTGCTGGACCGTATAAAGTTCAAATGATCTCAGTAATTTAATTAGTGCCACTAATTAGCACAATACACAGGATTTTCATAAATCCTATGCCATTTTTACAATACATATGAATTACAGTTATTGTTCAAAATGTTGGCCAGGAACATCGCGACAAATTGTACAGCACAACACCACTGATTGACGTACTCGTTCTAGCATCCCATGAACTGTGTCCACTTAGTCGCAGTCTGAGATAATACTGTCGTATAATGCGCACCTTAAGGTGTACTAAGTGAATAGGACACGCCATCAGGTAATTGATATTAATTAATACAATTATTAAGATGTATTTAATAATATGTAAACGTAATACGAGAAGGTGTGACTAATGTATCACTGGGTATAGGTAGTAACAAAGTTAAAATACTGTAGACTATATTTTTTTTTGGGGGGGGGGGCTACGTGACTGGAGAAACAGCCCCAAATCAAAGTGCGCAGATAGGTACATTAAGAGTAAAAATTGGAAACTAGCAGGGTCACATGCTGTCCCCTGATGTTCCAAAAGTCAAAGGTTATACCACTTGTACTGTGTAGAATGTAAATTCTAGAAATAAGCAAGAGGACTATAATTATAAGCCCTGTGAACTGAGCTTTAGCTAGAGAAGCTCACTTACTCAAGCAGACTGACACAGTCTGAACGTTGTTATTTTATTCCGGATTCCTTGTTGAAACAACTTGTACTTTAGAAGCAATAAATAGCTAATCTATCATATTACTTAGTACGAGTTTATCTTCCAACTCTAAGCTTCGAGGTTCCTATCAAGGATTTGGAGTTGCAGAGAATCAAACGTTCCTATCCTCTAGTTCCTGGAACTGACCACTCTGGGATATGACAAGAAGACATCAAACGTTCCTATCCTCTAGTTCCTGAGAACTGACCACTCTGGGATACAACAAGAGGAAGACATCAAACGTTCCTATCCTCTAGTTCCTGGAACTAATCACTCTGGGATATGACAAGAGGAAGACATCAAACGTTCCTATCCTCCAGTTCCTGGAACTGATCACTCTGGGATATGACAAGAGGAAGACATCAAACGTTCCTATCCTCTAGTTCCTGGAACTGATCACTCCGGGATACAACAAGAGGAAGACATCAAACGTTAATATCCTCTAGTTCCTGGAACTGATCACTCTGGGATACGACAAGAGGAAGACATCAAACGTTTCTATCCTCTATTTCCTGGAACTGATCACTTCGGGATACAACAACAGAAAAACATCAAACGTTCCTATCCTCTAGTTCCTGGAACTGACCACTCTGGGATATGACAAGAGGAAGACATCAAATGTTACTATCCTCTAGTTCCTGGAACTGATCACTCCGGGATACAACAAGAGGAAGACATCAAACGTTCCTCTCCTCTAGTTCCTGGAACTGATCACTCTGGGATACAACGAGAGGAAGACATCAAACGTTCCTATCCTCTAGTTCCTGGAACTGATCACTCTGGGATACAAGAGGAAGACATCAAACGTTCCTATCCTCTAGTTCCTGGAACTGATCACTCTGGGATATGACAACACTAGCTTGAACAAGTGTAGTATATCATACTATTAACACCAACAAATCAAGTCCAGAGGTGTAAGGTCAGGTGATCTTACTGGCCATGTGACAGGATGATCTATTGGTGTCCAAACCTTTGTTGAAATGGTTCGTTCCTAGCAATAAAGGCAAAATGTGATGAGCACAATAATGTTGAAGCCACATTCACCCTTGGATAGATCGAGGCACAAGTTCTTGCAGTTCATCCAAAGAACTCTGTACACATTTCCGTTCAATTTAAGGGGAGCCAGGTAAGGTCCTACCACATATTCAGGTATGATACCTGCCCAGAAGTTATTCTGGTGGGAAAGACACAGTACTGTCGTGGGTTTTCCTTATTCCAGATTTGCATATTTTTCTGCTGAACATTCCCAGTCTTTTGAAGGCTGTTTCGTATATATACAGCGTATAAGCTGAAAGCGGTATATCTGCGGCACTATATCGTAGAAACAAATTCGCGAACTCCATTTGGTGCGGAAAATCTTTCAGTAGGAGCGCTCCACTTTCTGAGGATAGTACGGGTTTAGCTGTTGCTCGTGTACAAGCCTCCAAACAGTTTATCAACTTAAGTATAACGTAAGTCCAATATGTCGAGTACTCGTAGTGGGTTTGTTGGTCAATGCTTCAAAATAATTTATTCGATCTGAGGTGTTTGAACGTGATGCTGAAGACCAATACCGCACATAGGAATGGGAAATTATCCCAGTTTCTCGTAGTCGTCGGGCTACCGATAAAAATGTATCATGAGGAGGCTGCCATTTCAGCCAATATTTTTCTTTATAATCTACTCTGTTAATTCTCCCATTGCAGTAATATCTACCATACACAAGGTACATGTCAGGCTCCTTTGATTGCGAGTTCCTTCTCTCAAAACTTTTAGATATTTATCCCGAACATTCCCTCAAGGTTTGTCAGTAGATTTTGGAACCAAACTGCACAGGTTAATCTCTGAACTAGAGCTCAGAGTTTTGATTCAAATTACCGGCAAATGAATTTAAATATGGTTTATAGATGGGCATTGTAAAACAAGTACAAACAGTAACTGAGGGCTTTCAATACCTTGGTAGCGTGGTGCAGAGGTGGCCCAAAAATAATCAATGATAATATTAACCTTTAGAAAAATAGTACATTGTGTATAAGCAACGCTTGATATTGAACCAGTTGTTTTATACCTTGAGGAGGCTTCCATAGCAAGATTGTTACCACGGGTTTATAAAAGGAGGCAGATAAATACACTTGGCTGTGGTGGCTATTGTAAGGCTAGGGCCTACTAGTCATGTTAACTACTCAACCATCTCTGGAGCACTTTACCGTGCTCATTGCCAGGGAGTTATCACTTTATTGGTTTCTACATCATCATTCAACGGGAAATGGCATTTCTCCCACCATTTCTTACTACCTTTACAGACATTCTCAATTAATTACGCTAGTGGGGTGTGGGGGGAGGGGTGTAATGTGAAAGGTAGAACTTAAATGTCATTATTCTGAATTTGTATGGAGGTAGAGGGGGAAATGATTTAAGAAAAACTCGAACATTACACCCAGTCAGGATCCGAATCTTGACATATTGAGATTAACAAGATTTAGAGTTCACTACATTTGCTCTTTAATGTCCTCTCCAAACAAGCACAATATTAATATATTTTACAACCCTACCAATGAAGATTAGAGCAGGTTGAAGTGTGATTCCCAGCCAGTAAATCAGTAACCAAGATATTGTAAATATATAACCTAGGCAGATGTCTAGTCAGCTCTGTTAACAACCCCTAGCTTCAAATATTGTGTTTGATTTGTGTGATTAATATTACTACCCGTACTTTATCAGCATTAATATTCCAGGGATGAGGAGGGTAGAGCTTAAAATAAATGGGGGGGTGAAAGTAGTAAACCCCTTAGGAAATAAATACGCATACCCTGACCTCCTAGTCACCGGTAAACCAGACTAGATCCTTGACGTGCCCACGGATGCAGGTTATTTCTGTTGTTAACAATGATTGTATGACCAGTAGATGGATAAGCACCTACCCGAAAAAACCTTGTCGAGATAATTCAACTCCAGGAGCCCCTCGTAAGTGAAACCTCCTTCATGTCTGTCCAACATATCCTTCACCTCTCTTCTGATCCGCTGTTGCACTCCCGGGTTCATCGCCACCTCGTACAAGGTCATTGTAAGCGCATTCGAGGACGTCTCGAAACCGTCAGTGAAGAACGTCAGCGCTTGGGCTGCGATGTCTTCCTCAGTGAACTCTGAAACCCATGAGTTTCTTGTTTGTTACTATTACATTACAGAGAAACCGGCCATCAACTTCTAACTAAATTCTTATACTATTATGCGAGTGGATGTGCTTTTAGTGCAAAATAAATTTTGTTACTATTGATTTAGTATCCAATACAGGGAAACAGGATTATAAGGGAGCAAATAAGGCAATGTTCCTAGGAAAAGGATACAAACCACCATGATGGTAAACCCTCCAACAGAATACACCAATTGAATTCAAATCATTATCTTCTTATAATTAAAATGCGGGCACCTATTAACCAAACTTGTTAATATTTATAATATGACTATAATATGAAGACAGCCTTGGTGCAATATGAGATTTATTCACTTATGTATTGACAACCATTAGGCTCCTATATTATCAACACAGAACAAATAGAACCATCCTTATTTAGAAATAATTTTGTTGCTAATTTTGGTGCTTGAATTGAACTAATACAGTCACGTAGTGAAATCAATTGCATTAAATTCACCATAATTTACTTAAGTGAGGCAGGTAAGTTTCAATTTAATACGCTTTTATGTGCATCGAGTCTGGGATTTCTACGTTTTTACACTAACAGAGTAATGTATAATAATATAAACATATTGTATCTTTAAGATTAAATTATTAGAGGTGAACAATTTACAAAGTAGAATATCACTTGCGTGGTATATTTACTCATGCATATGCATTTGCCTATTAGCCTTTCGTGTTATAACAGGATAATGAGAAACATCTAATAATATCTTGCTATAAGATAATCTCTAGTCTTTCTTAAGAAATAGCTATCATAAAAATATAACTACAAGGTTTAAGACTTAGTGTCAAGATTTGAGAATTCAACTACGTTAAAATAATATTCCCTTCAATTAAATTGATAGTGGTTAACCTACTTATTTCTAAAACATATCATAGACTCAACAGTTACATTCGCTCCTCGGCACTCTCAGCCTCAATCCAAACAATCATGACTCACTCTCAAACCACCGATTATTTTCCAACTTGTTCTGCTCTTCGTGTTTTTCCTTGAGCTGAATTAGAAGTTCAAGAAAATCATTTTTCCTCAACATTTCTTTCCGCCTATACGACGTGGCATCTGCTGTCATTTTCCGGAAAAACTCCGTAACTTCCAAAGAAGCAACTCTGAAAAGAAGGTGAACATGAATTAACTACAAACTCTAGGATATTCCTCACATTAATAATCTTTTATATTTCTATAATTCAAAACATATATAGTCAAAATTTGTTAATTTATCGTCATAAAAATTTGAAAATTCTAAGGTAAAATATTGTCCATCATGCATTGTGAATGCTTGAATCAATGAAATCTATAACAAGAGCAAGAGTAAAGGACAGTATAAACGTATCTGAGAGTGGCTGAGTCTATGGCGTTGATATTACTAAGAAACAATGCCACCAATGATATTAAATAGGATCGGTTGCAAATCTTGAACAACCTTAACAACCATTTAAGAGCTAGATGCTCCACAACCATTCCAAGCCGTGGAATGAAAACGATAGACGTTTTCCAAGAAGAATATTCCAAAACTTTAAAGGATTTTGAAATACTGATCTCAGACTTTTGGCCGAGTAATAGGGCCGTGAAATATGCAAGGAATCAATAAACAACCTTTGCAGCTGCTTCAGAATAGAAACAAGATTAAGTATTGATTTCTTTTTCAGCACCATTTCTTACTATTTGCTTAGGTTGTACACATAAGTATTGAATTAATTTCTAGACAACATTGACTGTGGAGAAAGACATATTCCAGAATCTCTTGAAACTCTAGCAGACTGATTAAAATCAATTTTTTGTATTAATACTAAATAAGAACGTAATTTTGTTTTAATGAACTTAATAATACCTCCATTATGGGGTTTATTAACATGTGGCATCATTATATCCCTCAATCTAAATAGGGAAACAGTTGAGGCCATGGGAGATACTACCATATATCCAGACAGGGTTGCTGCATTATTGGTCAGCTGGGAAGACCAATTCACTTCATGTCAGTGAGAAGCTGTTCCTGAACATCACTTAAATCAGTGTGTTCGTTGCTTTAAGAGTTATCATAAAATTAATAAATTCTGTTTTATTATCATCGCCTATTTTTATACTGTCTTTGTGTTTGTAAAACCATTAAAAATATTATAGGCCTAGATGTCAAATGTTGAAATCCTAAACGTTTTTTAATAGAGTATTAAATATAAAGTTAGTTTAAATCGTGGGAAATACTGCCCAGGTACCTTTATCTTTGGGATTACACTCTTGGCTTCAATATCTTCTAAAATAAGGTGTTAATAAAATAAAATTAAACAACACATTTTGGAGATGTATTTGGAATAGTATTAGTTATAAGTAAAAGGCAACGAAAAGGTAACAAGATGATATCTTTTTTAAAAACCTTAGTAGTCATACTTTATAAAAAAGTTAATCTTCTTAAATATTTTTTATCGGGGATGGTTTTCTAATACCTGACATGTAACTAGGGACAATAGAGTGAACGCTTACATGCAAGTGCGTACATACACACGAGTTCTTCTTGGATAGTGAGACACACCTCGTTACCATCTTAGCTTGACGTATTACAGTATGACCCTATATAATCAGCTATACAATAGAGGAAACAAGTGAGGTAGGTTTGTACCTTACAGGTTAAACGTAAGGTAGTCTACATGTTAGCAAAATTATTTCAGGATTAATTAAAGTATACAATAAATTAATATTTTACTCTGAAAATGGAAAAATGATACATGGACACGGGAATCGAACCCAGGACTTTTGACTTAGTACGTCAATGCTCTAACCACAGAGCCCTCCAGGAATCGTCCTGTGCTCAGAGTCATTCTTACCTCAGATTTTAAGGAAGTCTAAATTGAAAAAAATGCAATCCTTTAAAATTATAATAATTGTACAAATGACAGCATTAATCCAACTACCGAGTCTAAGGTGGTTGCGTTTTCTGATAGCTCGTGATATTAATAGAATCACACATTTGTAGCCGACGATTTCCACACGTCCATAATAGACTCTGCCTTAAAATATCAGTGGAGAATGACACTGTTCATGGATCTATTTCTGGATAGCTCAGTGGTTAGAGCATTGGCGTATTAATACAAAGGTTCCGGGTTCGATTCCCGTGTCAAGGTGTCATTTTCCCTTTTTTAGAATATGGTATCTAGATGGAGTAATCCTCACTAAAAAGTATAAATAATAGCTTTGGCTATTTGATTCATAAATTAATTTTTGATGAAAGGTGACGTGCTTATAACTCAAAACACTAAAACAAAATCTATTAACCATTGCTTTTCCTAATTTCAATGTTGTAATGTCAACTATCCCTCTATGCTCTCTATACATTACGATTACTTGTGAATAAAAAATAAATAATGAATGTTGGTATATAATAAGCCTATCTTCTATTTTTAAATGTCACCCCTGTCCCCAGATAGCTAGGACATTCTATTTAGTGTAGTGTAATAGTGTAAGAACCTTAGAGCTAACTGGTGCCGACAGTATATAGTGCAAACAAGGCCGTAGCTAGCCAATAATTTCAAGGNGTATGTTTTCAATCCTTAGTCCTGCTCAAGATGATTACCAAACACCCTGATGGTCTGACTTCAATCCTCACTCCTGCTAAAAGATTAGGAATTAAGGTTAAATATCTTCTGTATGTTTTCAATCCTTAGTCCTGCTCAAGATGATTGCCGAACATCCTGACGGTCTGACTTCAATCCTCACTCCTGGTAAAAGATTGGGAATTAAGGTTAGATATCTTCTGTATGTTTTCAATCCTTACTCCTGCTCAAGATGATTACCAAACACCCTGATGGTCTGACTTCAATCCTCACTCCTGGTAAAAGATTAGGAATTAAGGTTAAATATCTTCTCTCAGTCATCCCCCACCTCCCCACCTCCCCACCTCACATCACCATATCTATCGCGACATCTCAGGAACCCTCCAACTCTTGATTATTATGTAAATGTGTGCCACAGTATACTCGCTTTCCCCCTACTAACCTTCACTGGAAGAGCTAGTTGGTTTGGTATCCATGCACCTCAAGAGGTATAACCATGTCACAACCTTCACTGGAAGAGCGAGTTGGTTTGGTATCCATGCCCCTCTAGACGTATAACCATGTCACAACCTTCACTGGAAGAGTGGGTTGGTTTGGTATCCATTGACCTCTAGACGTATAAACATGTCACAACCTTCACTGGAAGAGCGAGTTGGTTTGGTATCCATGCACCTCTAGATGTATAACCATGTCAGAACCTTCACTGGAAGAGCTAGTTGGTTTGTTATCCATGCACCTCTAGACGTATAACCATGTCACAACCTTCACTGGAGGAGCGAGTTGGTTTGTTATCCATGCACCTCTAGAGGTATAACCATGTCACAACCTTCACTGGAAGAGCGAGTTGGTTTGTTATCCATGCACCTCTAGACGTATAACCATGTCACAACCTTCACTGGAAGAGCGAGTTGGTTTGTTATCCATGCACCTCTAAAGGTATAACCATGTCACAACCTTTACTGGAAGAGTGGGTTGGTTTGTTATCCATGCACCTCTAGACGTATAACCATGTCACAACATTCACTAGAGGAGCGAGTTGGTTTAATTCTCAGGAATAGTCACTAGCAGGAGAATAGAATTGGTCTCAGCCTGGTACAAATTTACAGGGGCGTATATTTATTTAGTTTTAATTTCTTCTTTTTTTCTAGTCTAGCCTACGAATATCTGAGGGTAGTCAGTAAAAAAAGGATTAGGAATGATTTGGCCAACAATTTTAACTGTTTATATAACCTAAATATTCTTAAAATGTAAAATAATATATTTAGAGACAAAAGTGAAAATTAAGTTAATAATTCTCCCCCCAAAGTATACTCAGTTTCGCAGGGTGCTGAAAATACTGTGGCTAAGCTTTCTTTCAAATGCGATTCGGTTCTTGTTGTACACTCCGTTTATGGTAAAACCTTACTGACTTGCCTGTACAGGTTTAAATATGTGTTTATCTTGACAACTATTTGAGACCAGCCAGGTAAAAGTGCTATCTTTCAAGGTAAACTAAGTGCATAGTATATAAAAACCACGTTGTTATTTTTCCTTTGAATCCTACGTTCGCTTATTACAGCTATGTTCTATCGCAAATAAGCGCAGTTGTATGTGAGCGAGGATGCATCTAAAAATCTACGGTTGCGGGTCATTGTGTGTTTGCCCTAGAACACCAGATAAAGGCCTACGGTTGCGGGTCATTGTGTATTTGCCCTAGCACACCAGTTAAAGGCCTACGGTTGCGGATCATTGTGTGTTTGCCCTAGAACACCAGATAAAGGCCTACGGTTGCGCGTCATTGTGTATTTGCCCTAGCACACCAGTTAAAGGCCTACGGTTGCGGGTCATTGTGTATTTGCCCTAGCACACCGGATAAAGGCCTACGGTTGCGGGTCATTGTGTGTTTGCCCTAGCACACCAGTTAAAGGCTTACGGTTGTGGATCATTGTGTGTTTGCCCTAGCACACCAGTTAAAGGCTTACGGTTGTGGATCATTGTGTGTTTGCCCTAGCACACCAGTTAAAGGCCTACGGTTGCGGGTCATTGTGTATTTGCCCTAGCACACCGGATAAAGGCTTACGGTTGCGGGTAATTGTGTATTTGCCCTAGCACACCGGATAAAGGCCTACGGTTGCGGGTCATTTTGTATTTGCCCTAGCACATCGGATAAACGCTTACGGTTGCGGGTCATTGTGTATTTGCCCTAGCACACCGGATAAAGGCCTACGGTTGTGGATCATTGTGTGTTTGCCCTAGCACACCAGCTAAATAAACTCCGCAGTTTTGGACTATCCTTTATAATAACAAGTTGGGTTTGGACTTTTTATTTAATATATATTTGAGTTCATGATACAACTCACTTGAAATGCAGTAAACTAGCTATTCTCGGTGCTAGTAGAAGGAACAACTGTTGTACAATTTTTAAAAACGATGGTTGGAGAAATTTCCTTCCAACTTTCCTGAATTCGGCCTCTGGATCTTCGAAAGTGTGTCCATTTATTCCATAAGCACACGAAGCTACTGCGTTGATAGAAAATTTTGTGCACAATTCTTTAGTATCAATAGTTCCTGAAATAAAAAAAATCCAAATTAAATTGTAGTTTTATTTTTTAAACATTTAAATCATTGATTGGTAAAATTTTATTGAGACAATTAGTAAATAAACAGTTTTTTGAACATACTTTATACATATATAATGTTCACTATATTATTTATTTTGACAGTGAAAATGGTTTAATCTGGTAATATTATACGCGTGCTTTCAAATTTAATTGAATATATTGTGCATTTTATATTTCAGTACAATTTACTTTAAAAATAATAAAGAGTAGGGATGAGATAGAAAGTATATCTAGAGTGAGTTGCGAGATGCGGATGACGACAGATAAATTTATATGATCTAAATCAATGGTTCTCAAACATTTGAATGGCGTACCACTATAACAGTTTTCGTAATTTGGAGTAACACCAGATAAAGCTGAATATCTACTATTTTTATACATTTCTAAAGGGGCTAAGGTAAATAATAACACAGACGGCGTGGTTGCACCAGCTCTCTGAGCTAGAATAAGTGTTGCTAACCCTACAATAATGTTTAAATATATTTTACTTTTGGCTGGACTTGGTCGTAAAATATTTATAAGATTTAATGGGGCCATATCTTTTCCAACTTTAATATGCTTGTTTTGTTTGGCTTTTCACGGCGTACCACTGGGAATAATATGGTAAGTACCTCTGGTAAGTACCTCTGGTAAGTACCTCTGGTGGTACGTGTACCAAAGTTTGGGAACCACTGTTATAAATAAACTCGAGTTCAGTCGGCTGGAATTAAAACTCATCCCTTCACTTAAATAGTGAACAATTATAATTCGTCTCTAGCAGATTATAAAACTTAACCAGCGATGACCACTGCCAAAATGTTGTATCTAAATAAACAGTTAACAAATGTTTGGTGATTCTATTAGTTTTCCGTGCCATGTGGTTAACTCAAAGGAGCAGCTAGTCACGTTACAATATCATTAACTAGAGAGTAAACATATTAGAGAGTGTAAATATATCCAACAATTAATGGCTGGAGTACCTGAGGGGCAACAGTACTCCAAGTATGACTTCATCTCCTGACAAACTTCCATCAACTGAGGAAAAAGAGATTTCATTTTTCCTGCAGTGAAGCCGGGACTGAGTTGGGGTCTTATCACCTTCCATCTGAGGATATAATACAAACTGATAGGTTGATATCTTATCACCTTCCATCTGAGGATATAATACAAATTGATAAGTTGATATCTTATCACCTTCCATCTGAGGATATATTACAAACTGATAGGTTGATATCTTATCACCTTCCATCTGAGGATATAATACAAATTGATAAGTTGATATCTTATCACCTTCCATCTGAGGATATATTACAAACTGATAGGTTGATATCTTATCACCTTCCATCTGAGGATATAATACAAACTGTTAGGTTGATATCTTATCACCTACCATCTAATGAAAGAATACAGACTGCTAGGTTGTTGATATATTATAACCTTCCATCTGAGGATATAATACAAACTGATAGGTTGATATCTTATCACCTTCCATCTGAGGATATATTACAAATTGATAGGTTGATATCTTATCACCTTTCATCTGATAAAAGAATACAGACTGTTAGGTTGATATCTTATCACCTTCCATCTGTGGATATAATACAAATTGCTAGGTTGATATCTGATCACCATCCATCTGATGAAAGAATACAGAATGTTAGGTTGATATCTTATCACCTTCCATCTGAGGATATAATACAGACTGCTAGGTTGATATCTTAACACCTCCCATCTGAGGATATAAAACAACTGTAATGTTGATATCTTATCAACGTCTATCTGATGAAAGAATACAGACTGTTAGGTTGATATATTATCACCTTCTATCTGAGGATATATTACAAACTGCTAGGTTGATGTGGTCTGCAGCGATATTATTTACTACCAATCCTTTGGTTAGTAACGTTATTGTTGTGATAGTATCCCTACTAAATCTTCTTTTACAAGAAATATTTTCTTGTAATTTTGCTTTCACTAGCAACCCACTAGCGGTTTTATGTTTTTGAAGTTATACTTCTTTAGGCGCGTTATGAAAAAATGATGAGAGTGAAATTTTAAGATGCGCGCGCATCACTGTAACACAAAAGTAACAGGTTGAAGGTAAACCGCTCACTAAGTCT